>CM076577.1:921903577-921991325 GCA_034641835.2 Pinus albicaulis | reverse complement strand
GCCCCACTTCTTTCCTTGGCTTTGCTCGAGCCCTCTTTCTTTCTTTTAGAACCAAGGAGGGCAGAATCCAGATTGCTAGCGTTCCACTTATAGCCCCACTTCTTTCCTTGGCTCTGCTTGAGCCTCCTTTCTTTTAGAAACAAGCAGGGCCGATTGCTAGCATGCCACTTATAGCCCCACTTCTTTCCATGGATCTGCTTGAGCCTTCTTTCTTTTAGAACCAGGCATGGAAGATTGTTAGCCTACCAGTAATAGTTCCAATTTTTCCGTTGTTCTGCCTTCTTTCCTTTAGAACCAGGCCAAGCTAAGCTCACTTGGCCTTCCACTGATAGTCCCATTTTTAGAACCAACCATGCTAGGCTCTCTAAACCAGGTGGGCTCGGTTATCGATACAAGCAAGCTAGAGAATCTAGGAGAAGAGTTTGGGAATAGGAGACCGATAAAGACACGGGGATAAGGCTATCGTAATCGACATACTTGACTATTTTAGCAAAGTTATTGCCTCATTATAGCAGGGAAAATGTTGGCCTCTGAGTTTTCCCGACTGTAGATTTTGGGGCTCATAGATATATGATAAAGCATCGACTAACCTCCTACTCCTAGGAGGCCGAGCGAAGGAGATATTCTATTGGGATTAGGTATCTCCCTCAATAGGCTTTATACCTTTTAAATACAGAAGTAAAATTGTAACAGTTTTTTTCTCTAAATTTTCACAAATGGAGAGGAAGAAATGTAACTTTCCATAAATAACTATGATTTGTCCATTCTTTTTTTTCAGCATGAAAAATACATCTGGTGTATATAGTGTACCAGGGCACATAACAAGTCCTCATAAAAAACATTTTGAAAAACCCATTTGAAAATAGCAGTTTACAGTGATTTTTCCTAATCAAAAAGACAAACTATCCTGTTCAAAATGTCGCTACAGTCAGTACAATTCTTATGTATCTTGTATCAACATATTACACGGATTACAATTAAACCCAAAAACAGTCATTCCACCAACTGATATATGTTCCTACATTATAACTTAACTTCCACAGTTGCTTCGATGTAAACCCGTGTGTATTTTCCCATGATGTGATGCACTGTGAGCACATTTAAAAGTCAAAATAAAAATTTAGTTAAACTTCACCTTCCCTGTTTCGCCAGGTCTATTTGATGTGAAAAACTCATATTCCATTATACCAAATGTGCCATTTAAACCCCTTTTTGATAATCTATCTGCTTCCTGGTTCTTCTCCCTGTACACATGACAAAAGGTGATATGGTCAAATGAACTCCTTAAAGTGTATATCCGCTCCAGCCAGTGGTTTAGAAATGCTGGGTTCAGATTTGTTCCTTTGTTCAGATGTTCTATAATCACTTTCGAGTCCCCATAAACCCACAGCTCCTCCAGGAGAAGATTTGAAGCAAACCAGAGCAGTCCCCAAATTGCTATAATTTCAGCCCTGGTGTTTGTGCCTCTTCCCCCGTTCCATGAAATTTTGTAATGGCAGTCCGGTGCCAGCAACAGCCAAACTCCACATCCACAGTTCTGGTTATTGGATGCTCCATCAAAGAAGCCTGCAGGGTATCGAATTTCAATAGGCCGGAGCCTCAGAATATCCTCCGGAGGTTTGAATTGCTTTTTCTTCAATATGTTATTCAGTTTTATTGAGCTATAGATCTTCCTGCAGATTTCCTGAGATGTGTACTTCTTGCCCTCAAATATCCTTCTGTTTCTGCAAATCCAGATGTGCCAATGAAACAGGGATGGAATAATTCTCCATATTTTACCCCTCCCAAACCACCATCTCACACAGTCTATTGTCGTAGTATACTTCGGGGTTGGCAATTTAAAAATGGCACATAAATGATTTAAAGTTTCTTTGGCAAAATAACAGTTGTAGAAAAGATGTGTGTTGTCTTCCTCATTTTCCCCGCATAAAATACATATGCCGGGCCCCTGCCAGCCCTTTTTCTGTAGGTTTTGCCATGTCAAATTCTTATTTTTCCAAATCAACCACAGTAAAATTGTCATTTTGATCTGCACCTTAACTTTCCACATGAGTTTGAACCAAACCTGTTGTTCATCACCCCATCGACTTTTGATGATTTCTCTATATGCTTCGTTTGTATTTATCTGTTCCCCCATTTTTGTCCTGTTCCACGACAGGCTGTCCCCTTTAGCATTCCTCGTAAGCCCCATTTCTTTCAAAGTTTGGATATATTTTTCCCAGTCCGCTTTCCAAAATTCATTTAGGCCAATTTCTTTATATGATTTCCATATTGGAATGTCTCGTTCCTACTCTTTAATCATCTGTCGCAAATAGAAAATTCCCCTCTGATTTATTTTTGCTATAAAATCTTTGCATACGTTGATCGGTTTCCCTTGTTCCTTTAACTGCTCACTCCCAATCAGTATTTTGTTTCCTTCTCCAAAATTCCATTCAATGCATTCCTCCATGACAGGCCGAACCTTGCAGAATCCCCTCAAAATTTCGGATCTTTGTTTGACTGCATCCCATCCTGTCCTTAAGCTATCCTCTGCATCTTTCTGTCCCAGGTATTTATATTTTATAATCTCCGGCCACAAACCTGTCTTGGTCAAACCTCTCCATAGAGATTTTAGAATAAGCGCCTTGCCAAAAGACTCAATCTCCAGAATTCCCCATCCTCCTCTTTCTTTTGGTAAGGTGATATTATCCAATCGAGCCAGATGAAAGGATTTCTGTTCCTTTCCTCCTTGCCAAATGAATCTAGCAATGTGCTTCTTGATCTCTGCCACCGTTTTCCTAGGTAAAATATAAAGATGGGCCCAATAGACCGAGTATTGTTGTAAAACTGCTTGTATCAGGATAAGGCGACCCCCCTTTGACAGCCATCTAGTAGACCAGACTTTGATTTTCCTCAGAATTTTCTCTGGTAGCCATTTCCAATCCTCCGCCTTATAACATGTGGGCTTCAGTCTAAACCCCAAATATGTCATCCCGTCGCGGATAGGGGCGATCTTGAAATTTAACAAACTTCCCACCTCCTGAAAAATTTCTTCCTCTCCTTCCCCGTGATATAAACAAGACTTTTTATCACTGACCAGCATCCCCGATGCGCTGCAGAAACTACTTAGGATGATTTTAAACTGCCACCAGTTTTTTCGGTCCATCTCCCCAAATACAAGAATATCATCCACGAACAGACTGTGTGATGCCGATTTCCCTCTGCAGATGTCTATCCCCTTGAATAAGCCCATCCTCGTCGCTTTTTTAATCTTTAGGCTCAGCGCATCCATAGCAAGGATAAAAAGCAGTGGGGATAAAGCACAACCTTGTCTCAACCCCCTCCCCGGGTTGAAAAACTCAGATGCCGATCCATTTATGAGCACCGCCATTGATGTCCGGGTGATACAACCCATGATCCATTCCACTATGTTCCTGTCCAGTCCGATTTTATAGAGTATCAGCCTGATGTAATTCCAATCTAGCCTGTCATAAGCCTTATTTAGATCAATTTTTATGACTCCAGCTTTTAGTTTTTTTGTCTGAATTGTGTGAATCAGCTCTTGTGTAATTGCCACGGCGTCATGTATACTTCTGTCCATTAAAAAACCCGATTGCTCCACTGTGATGTGCTTTGATAAAGCCCCTTTGATATGCTCCACGATTATTTTAGAGTTTATCTTGTACAAAGTGTTACAGAGGGAGATCGGTCTATATTCGTCAAATGAGATTTTCCCCTTCCTTTTTGGGATCAATACTAAAAAGGTAGTATTTATGGCCCCATGGATCCTTCCCGTCGTCTTTATTTCATTCACCATGTCTGTAAGCTCCTTTGAGAAGTTATCAAAGAAATGTAGAAAGAAATCTGGGGTCCAGCCATCTGGCCCCGGACTCTTATCCAACGCGAATGTTTTCAGCACCATTTTCACCTCTTCCGGGCTAACCTTCTTCTTCAATATTAAAAGTTCCTCCTGTGAAAACATGGTCGGATACTCATGTATGTGATCCATCTGAACCGCTATGTCATACAACTCCTGTTTTTTATATAGATTACCAAAGAATTTCGTTGCCGCCCCCTTGATCCCCTCAGTGGTATTAAAAGTTTTCCCCTCTACCTCAATGTTCCAAATGGCATTTGCACTCCTTCTCCCATTTGCAAACTTATGAAAAAATTTAGTATTTCTGTCCCCGCTCTGAAGCCACGTAGCTCTGCTTTTTAATCTCCACCCCTTTTCTTCAATCAGGAGAAATTTTCTGTATTCTTCCTCCAATGCCTTTAATTTCACCCAATAGTCCGGAGTTGGTCTCCCTTCCTCCACATTCTTCAGGATCTGAGCTCTTTCCATCCTTATATGTCTTATCCTGTCCTTCATTTTAGCTTTCTGTCCCTTTTCCCAGCATTTGACTTCTTTCTTCAGATTTTTCAGTAGGTTTACTAAGTAGACCATTGCAGACATACCTTCCGGTCTCTTGTTTTTCGAGAGAAAATTTCTGACCAGAACATTAAAAGAGGAGTCTTCAAGCCACGTTCTGTTAAATTTGAAAGGATAGCCACTCCTTCCGGTCTCGAAATCCCATTCCAGGATGATCGGTCTATGGTCTGAGACAGTCAGATCCCCCACAACTGCCTCCAGTTTCAGCATTCTGACTCGAAGACCATTGCTGATGACAAACCTGTCGATCTTTTTCCTTATAAAATCGTGTCCAGACCGCCCATTTAACCAAGTAAGACCAGAGTCCTTGAACTGTATGTCACAAAGTCTTGCATTATTAAAAATCTCTTTAATGACATCTGCTAATGGATCCCGCCTACCTCTCGGCCCCCAAACATCCTTATCACATAGAGCACAATTGAAGTCTCCCGCAATCAGAAGGTTACTTAAGGACAACAAGCCACAGTCATCCATCCTTTGCCAGAAATCCTTTCTGTCAAGATATGGAGCATATATATTTATCAGATGAATTCTATCCCGGAAGCCACGGCAGAATCCCGATAAAAGGATGCCTCCAAAAAAGATGAAAGCTTTCATGGACGCCCACCTAGGATCCCACATGGCCACCAATCCTCCGGAGCGACCCTCAACACTTTTGGCTGATAAATTCCAATCTGGGAACATTTTTCGAAAATGTAGGATAGCACAGTCATCAGGTTGCATAGTCTCCTGAATAAAAATAAAAGTAGGCTTACAAAATGAAAAAAAATTTGACACAGACAGAAATTTTCCCCGGTCCCCCAAACCCCTCAAGTTTAAAGAAACTAACTTCATCATGAGAACACTGGTTTCGGGGTCAACGCTCCAAGGACCCAACCAATTGCAGTGGAAACCGGCACTTCACGGAAGTTCCCTTCTGGTGAGAAATCCGGTAAATCAGATATGAGGTTTAGTTTCTTTTTTCTCTTAGGGCGCCCCCGGTCCCGTCTGATGGTGACATTGGACCTCGATTTTGGGCTAATGATTATAGGCGTAGTCGGCCTTTTACCAGTGTCTATCATCAGTGGTTCCAGAGAAGAGTCTTGGCCCAGAAAGAGGAGCTCAAGGTCACTCCCAACCGAGTTTCTCGGGGATTGTTTATCCATGTCACTCATCACCGGAGACCCAGTCTCAATGACCCGGTGAGGAGACTCAGAAGATGACTCAAAAGGTCGCACTGAAAAGGTCTGGTTCAGGACTGTATCAGTAGGACCCGACTCGATAAACAATGGAAGGGGGGCTCCTGTCTCAATAACACAAGATTCTCCGGCCGGCATTAAAGACCCTGTCTTGGACTGGTTTTGTCGCTGTCCCCGGGTTATGAAAGGAGACAAACCATCTGAGTAATCCCCCCCAAACCGATCAAATGGGGAATGTGGAGCATACATCCGACAGTCAACATTCTTTGCATTGATAGAACCATTTTTTTCATTGATAACTCTATCAGTTAAAGAAAGCTTACCCGATGAAATGGCTGGCGTCTCGTTCCACCTCGCGTCCACTTCAGTATGGCTTGAGCACGTCCGCTGCTTCTGAAACAGTTTTTCGTCCCGCCTCCCAGTTAATACCTCTCTGCGTTTGGGACAATTTTGGATCAAATGTCCCGAAGTGTGACAGAAAAAGCATCTGAACGGCATCCTCCAATAGTCTATAGTTTGTCTATAGACCACCCCATTCCAAGATAAGTCAATATTTGCTGGCAGTCCGCCCGCAAACGACGCTTCTACCAGGATCCATGCAGTCCTTTTATCGAATACCCCAAAACACTTCGGATCTACATATCTGCATGTGCCTATGCTGTCCCCTATAGCTTTAAGCACTTTCAGGCTCCAGAAATGTAGTGGCAGTCCGTCCAGTTTAACCCACATCAGGTGGTTTACAGGGGCATTTTGTCGAGGATGGAAACCGGCATCCCATTTGTGTAAGGCCATGAAACTTCTGCCTATCACCCAGGTTCTCCCCATAACCTCAACAACATCCTCGTCTTTGAGTAAATGAAAGCAGTACCATCCCCATTCCAGTCTGCTGATCTTCGGTCTATACCCCAGCAATTTTTCCCATTGCGCCATCAGCCACTCCATTAGGTTTCCTTTTCCATAGTTCTGGAACTTCCACCTTCCCAATACAGCTCGATTTGTAAGCCCCTCAATGCGATCCCACATAACATCACAACCGAAACTCAGTAGGCGCACTTCCTCTCCTGGTTTAATGGGCTTTTTACTTCCCCTCTGAGATGGTATCACAAGTGATGAATTGTCCAATTTCTCGTTCAGAAGTTCTTCCCGTGATCGAGCGCCCCGAGCATACTGGTCTATCGCGCGAATGGACTTGTTTTCCGATGAGGTTGGCTTCCGGAGCTTACAGGCGGTCCCTTTGCTTTCCACCACCTCAATCTCACGTAGAAATGACGCGTCAGTCAACTCTGCATCGCACTTGGCAACAAAAGCCTTCAGGTCATCCACATTACTCATCATTCACGTGCTAATCCTACGTTAGCGCCAGCTCTGCTTTACAAACCCCAAATGGTGTCGATTGCTCGGCCACGTTGGCTATCACCTTTTCCACAAGTCTGAATCAAAGAATCAGCCCGTTCAGAAGATCGTATCAAATATTCGACGCCAGCTAGCAGCGTCATGAATGTTCAAATGGAGGCAGTTTGACATAACCTGGAAAAGAAAAAATCCCCTACATCATTGTTTGGACCCCACAAAGCGCAGTAGTAACTTCCGTAGTTACTCGGGTAGTTAAAAAATAAAAAAGTAGCCGCTAGCCGCACCACTAAGGACATGAAGTTATAACCGTCTGTCAGACATTCGGTCCTTCAGAGTGTACCCGGACTCCACTATCCGACCCAGCTCAGCAACTTCGAGCAGAGAATATTTAAACCTTCCTTTGTGAAGCATCCTCACGGTGTGACACGTCCCGACACACATCCGCCACTGGCACCATCACCACTATCCCCCTTGATCTTTCGCTCCCCTCATTATCTCCTCTGACATCTGTGTTAAGTACAAACATAAATGATAGGCGGCTATCGGGCTCAGAAATAAGTCTTCCGTAAAGATCAGAAGAGATATCGCGTGCCTCAGGAATAGTGTACAATTACTACCTATCTGACATGTCGTCCTTTGGATGTGCCTGCTTTATCATGTTCATCGGAAAAAAACACCCCTGTGATAGATAGGCCTGTGTGCCGAAATTACTGAATCATTTAATGTTATCAGCCGTTCACCTTGACATCTCCACACGTAGCCAATTCTACCTAAAGGCCACCTCCATGAAAATGGTCAGAAATAGAAGAAAACGGTAAAGAGCCTAACACGTTAGAAATTACCACCCCGCCCACTATCCTTAAGTCCGGACGAGACGATTCTCCACCTCGCCGCCAGTGTCAGAGGTCATCGAAAATTTAAACAAAAATTCGGCAATACCCAGCCGGAAAAACCCGCCTCCGATTTCAGAGGAGCCGAGTGCAGAAACTACCAGCCAGCACCTGCAATAACCAGGGTAAGACCCATGTCTTTAGGCCAGCTTGTAAGTTGCGCCTTCAATCCCCAGAGAAGAAAACAATGATAGAACATCAATCCAAAGTTCGATAAGACAGCCAACTCCAGTGATCCGTCTGTAAATCTTCCACCACCTTTTACAGATGTAAAACTTTATACTCTCCCCTGACCTCTCTCTTCATAATTTTCAATCGAAGCAGCCTGACAGATAATCCCAGGAACACTTCTTCCACCTTGAACACAAGACTCCAATCTCGAAGTAATCTTAAGTAGGACTCCTCAAATGAGAACCCTGTCACAGAATCCTCTAGCTACCCCCCGAACCCAGGAAAAAACAGCATAATCGTCCTCTAAATAACACAACTAGTACCGAAAGCCCTCCAGGATACAGTCAAGGATGAAGAAAAAGCATGCAAGAGTCATGGTCCAGAACTCTAATCTTCCCAACAGAAACTATGCCGAAAATCCCGACTATGGTGCCCCTCAAATAAACTACAAGACGCTATAACCGCAGGCTAGAGCCTAGAAAAAGGAGAACTAAACTTCTTTATCAATTCAAGTTGAAAGGTAAACCCATCAACATACCAGGAGAAAACTGAAGCCTCTCAGCTGGATGCAGGTTTCCCATCCCCCACCTGAAGCATGCTTACTTCAAGAGTTCCCCATCCAAACGGCCATGAAAGACCTGTAACAGCAGACCCAAAAAGACCATGACCCTTTATATAACTGTAAATTTTCCCTCCTGCTTTTGATAAGAAGCATCCCGAACATCAAGGCCTGTTATACCTTGAAGAAATTTTCCACACACATGGAACAATGAACCTCATCCCCTGAGTGAGATGTACGTGTATAGGGAACATCTTATGGGAAAAACTCAACATAGTTCACAAAAAAACCAAATTACAACCATTTCATACATACCCGGTGAGCAGGGGATGTACACCAAGAAATTAATTTGCACATACTACTTCCAAGCCACGCTACCAAGCTCCAAAAACAACAAATATATGATTTGTCCATTCATAAAATCAGTTTCATAAAGAACAAATTTCAATCAATTTCATGAAGAACAAATTTCAATCGGTACATTGAAAATTTTGTGTTCCTTTTTATTAAAAGAGAAATGAGAATTTCGTACCTGTGATACCTTGAAGTGAGAAAGAATTTGGAATCTCTGTCCTATTTCGATCCGGCTTTTCATGACCTGAAAACCATGAACCCTTAACATTTAGAACTAAATTATCTCAACCAGTAAAAAAACTTCCAGACATTGTCCATAAGAGCAGCATGATTTCTCTGACCTTGACACAACATCGATTTAGTGCGCATTTCCAGCCGTAATGATCATCATGGAATAAATACAGTACACTGCCAAAACACAGAATCCATAGTTCAACAAGCAAAACTAAGAGCCCGGAAAAATAAATAAATTAAAAAATTAAAAAATTAAAATACATGGCATACATGTAGGCGGGTGAAACAGAAACTCATGTACGCACTTATATAAAGAAATTCTAATATAACAAGAGAATGATCAATCCAATACCGACAATTGAAATATAATGATCAATCCAACACAGACAATTGAAATATAAAGAAATTCCAATGACAGGAGAATGATCAATCCAATAGCCGTCTGAATATTATGAGAATAGGAACATGCAGATTTTATATCAATGGAGCTGCGCGTTGGCTTGGCTGAATGAAGGACTGTTGGAGGAAGTGGGTGCTGGGTGCTTTTTCAAAGAAAATTAAATGTAGCGGCAACTTTCTAGAAAGTGAATTCTATCGGTGTTCATTGGTCTTCATTCATCCGATGGCTGTTAGTATTATTTGCATTCCATAGCATCTCAATATATACCATCCTTAAATTCAGTCTAGATGATATAAACATTTCATGTTCCACATGGTAGATTAAAAAAAAAACATAATTTATACAAATATCACATTTTACTTCGGGAATTTAATGTTATTTCAAAATTAATAATTTAATTTAATATGGTTTTTATAATATTTTAAGAAATAAAAATTCCTATTATTTGGAATTTGATTTTAAATATTTTCAGATATAAAAATTATGAGCCTATTTATTTGGACTTAATTACCATTACGGCTGAGAAGGGCAGCTGAGCTGATGTGACACTCCTCTTGTAGCGAGTCCATCGTAGAGACGCCGCTTCCCCGTTCATCTCATAGCCAAAGAACACGATGTCCCAGCGTTTTATTGGCTCTGACAACGTCCTTTATCTTTATATTAAAAAGAAATTAAACTTATAAATCTTATAATATTAAAAATTAATATGTTAATATATATATATATATTAAAAGCAATACACCTTATCTTATTTTCTTTATAGAAGTGGGTCTTTCTTCTATCGAGAGTTTAGCTAAGCTAGCTTTAAATTCCAGCCAAAATCACCTAAGGTTTAAACGAGGTTGGTATCAAGACACCAGGCCTGGTTAAACCATTGGGAGATCGACGAGAATGTTGCATTGCAAAACATCAATAACATTAAAAAAATTGTTACTTCTAAGTTCAAAGAAAAAATGTGGTGCTAGAAAGATCTAGCACCTAAGAGAAAATTAAGGTATTATAAGGAGGTCATCAACCCCACCTTAGAAGATCAAAAGTATCTATTTGTTTTAACTAGCTCAAAGAAGAAAATTAATATAGCCAAGATTAAAACAAGCTCTCATGAGCTCCATAGTGAAACAGGTGACAGTTCCTAAAATACCATGGATGGAAAGGATTTGCCATCTCTGTGAGAATATGAACATCCAGGGTGAAAATCACTCCCTCTTAGAGTGCCCCACTTACAACCACATTAGAGTTCAATTTCATAATTTTTTTTGCAAAACCGACCTTCCTAACCTTATAAGTTTTTAAGCTGGGAGGCTTCTCTCCAAGCTTTCTGAGCATAGAAATAAAATCTTAAATCAAATTAAATAACTCTTTTATTTAGGTTACCAAAGATTGGTCTCAGTGAACGTTAACCACCACCATCATCATGATCATCATCATTTTTTTATTAATGTAATTAAATTAATATCATTTAAAAAAAATTATTTTAGCATTTAAATATTTTTTTAAAAATAATATTATTTTTTAATAAAAATATGTTAAAAATATATTACAATATTTTTTAAAGATGTAATTTTATTAATATTTATTTATTTAATTGGAATAAGAATTTTTGGAGAATTAAAGTATCATTCATGTAATATCTATATATATATAACATTAGTAATGAAATAATAATAACTAAATTGTTAAAAATATATTATAATATTTTTAAAAGATATAATTCTATTAATATTTATTTATTTAATTGAAATGAGAATTGTTAGAAAATTAGTAACTTAGAAAGATTGAATTAACTATCACTATTACATCAAATACAACTATTTTATAAACTTCACAAACTATCACTATTCATCCAATATAACTATTTTATAAACTTCACAAACTAGCTAATTATAACTTGTTCATTTGAACTATAAAACAAAATAACTTATTTCTAAAAATTTGGACCAGAGAAGAAAGGAAATGAATTCTTTACCAAATATATTTTAAGATTCATAATATAATTATTTGTATCATTTATATATAATAATTTTTAAATCATAATAATAATTTCTATTAATTTAAAAATTATATTAAAAAACGATGTCAATATTAAATTCTATAATAATATTATCTAATATTTTTTAAATCTTAATAATGATTTCAATCTTAATAATGATTTCTATTAATTTAACCAAATTTAAAAATAATATTAATATTAAATTTTATAATAATATTTGATAATAATAAATATTGTAAAAATATTTTAATATTAGTATTAAATTTCTAAAAAATATTTTACTATAATAATTTTTTAAATAAAAATTTCAAATATATCAAACATATTTTATTAAATATTTATTTATTTATTTAATATAAACAGAACCCAGAGATTATGTTAATGGTTCAACTCAGAATAACAATTTAAAAAAAAAAAAAACATGAAAAATATTAACAATAACATTTATAATAATTAATAATAAAATACAATTTCATCACCCATACAGTCAAATTTCAATAGACTAAGTGCTTTTATGAATATTTCTCCTAATTCTCTATAATTATGTACATGCCAACCATGTCCTATTTCGACTCCCAGTACGTTTCACGGAGAGCACCAAATGACAGCTATTAATCACCCCAAATCTGAAATGCCTTTCAATAATTTTACCAAAGAATGTTGTAGGGTTAGGAAATTCTTGATTATATTCAAAGGGCAAATCACCCATGACGGCCAATTTGGCAGTCAGATTCCACCCGTCATTAACAACCTCAAACTCCAGGTCTATTGAATCCTAGATATGTCAATTGGTCACACGATCGATCCCCAGTACTTCCGCTCTATTCTATATGGTTTTGAAGTCTACTGAATCCATTCCGCGCAATTTTATATGGTTTTGTGATATGGAATAATATGGTTTTCTACATTCTAGCTCAAAGAAAACATATGAACACTATTTACACATGAAGGTGGCGGCCGACACTTCAAATTGGACCAGATTGTGCCCAATTTTATGTGGTTTTCGACATTTTACTTTAAAGAAAACTAGAGGCACGATTTAAAGCTAAAGAAAGTGGGAGTAGACCTTCCAAATTGAGTCAGATTGAAAATCCATGGTTCCAATCAGATTATAATTTAGGTCCTGATCACTAATTAATTTGGGAAACCAGATCATAAAATACAGAATAAAATTGATTAAACGTGTTGGACATCATGTTAAATAGCTCTGATTTTATGTCCTAAGCATCATATCCGAAACTTATTAGATTCTTCAATGGAGAACCGTAAACAGTGTTGTAGCTTTGAAATATCAAAATTGCAGTAAATCTTTTTGTATAAAGGAAAAGGAAGACATGTACCAGAATAACTTCAACATATCCTTCATACCTTTGTAAGAGCAAGATGTCCTTTATATCCATTGTATCCATGGCATTACATCTTGCACCGAAGTAATTTCCTGGCGTACAAACATAAATAATGAATTCAAATTTCACAGACAGCTAATTATCTAGGATTATGAATTCAGAAATAAAAGTTTCCAGCAACTCCAATGCAAATATTATCTAAATAAAGATTTAAACAAACATAAACCAAAACCATAGCATTAATAATAAAAAAGGGTTTCAAAAAAGTTCAATACGTGCGTGCTGGGATAAAGCATGTATTATCTAAATAAAGATTTAAAGAAGCAGAAACCAAAAACATAGCATTCAACGTCATCGCATCAAATACTGTTTTACAGATATTTTAATTTTAGGCTAGGCTCTCCACCTGCAGAAAAACATCAAACGTGTTGACCTATGGTTACCAATAAAATTAATATCATAAGGCCGATAAAGAAACAGGAGAATATTACCTCAGTAAATCTTTGATCAGGTTAATGATGAATTGAGCTCCAATTACCATAACCACTTCATTCAACGCACTCCAAGCTGCCATAGGTTCTGTCTAGCAATGCGATGATCATGGATATAAAATCAAGAAAATAAAATTTGAGAAACAAAATCGAGTGCACCCAAAAATACACAGAATATAAAAAAGGGAAAAATTCTAAACAGAACAGGCACTCAAAACAGATAAAATAAAGCAGGAAGGAGCATGAAGCAGATCAAATAGGGCAAGCTGGAGCATCA
The DNA here is from genome assembly GCA_034641835.2 of Pinus albicaulis. Classification (NCBI taxonomy): domain Eukaryota; kingdom Viridiplantae; phylum Streptophyta; class Pinopsida; order Pinales; family Pinaceae; genus Pinus; species Pinus albicaulis. Next base: position 921,977,671 of record CM076577.1, on the reverse strand, counting down.
ATGAAAGGAAAATGACAGTGCTAGAAACGAAATCAATCTGAACAAAATAAAAAAGGAAGAGGATGGAACTATCGAACCCTGCAGCAGCTTCCTTTTATGGATGGCGCTGCTGCTCTCTTTTTTGGTACTAAATGACCGTAGGCATGCAGAAGGGAGGGAATTGGGACCTTTTTAAAGAAATTGAAATGGAGGAAGCAGCGGCTTTGCCTTTGGCTTGCTTCGGGATCTTTAAAAGAAATTGAAATGGAGGAAGCAGCGGCTTTGGCTTGCTTCGGGATCTTTAAGTGAACGTTGCTGTGCCTTTTTTTGTTTTGTGTTTTTTTTGTTTTATTCGAGGGACAACTGTCTTTGATCCATGACAAGTCATTACCAACTTTGCATCGTCATTATCATCAAAACTACAAATCATTACCCATTTGATATTTATATCAAGGTTGGCAGCATCACGAAAGACGGGGGGGATTGCTTCATTGTAACGTGGTTACTTAGGTTAGCCAAAGAGAAACCGATATGATAAAAAACAGAGATAATAGTGAAATTGTTCAAAGAGATGCGAGAGTCGTCCTGAGGAATCTTCCCGAAGATATTAATTTTACGAATTTTATTAAGACCAAAGGTTAATGCCAATATCAACTAATTTGAATAAAGTTATTTAGCACATCAAATATAAATTATTAAATATAAATTTATATAAATAAAAAATATTTCAATGATTAATTAATATGTTTGTTTATTGCTTTTGATTTTAAATCAATAATTTAGCTTTATGTGTTTTTAATAGTTATTTATCTTTAATTTTTTTTATTTAAATAAATAAATTTATTTTATTATATTTTGAAGAGATAATATTTATTAAAAATAATTTATCATTAAAAAAAACAAGAATAATAAATGAGTGACATTTAATATATCAATTGTTTTTCCTAATAAGACATATTTTTAAGTTAATCATATCATATTTTTTCCTAATAAAACATATACTTTTTAAGTCAATTGGTTTGCAAAGAAAATAGTTATTTATTATTTTGTAAAAAATAATATTTTAAATTGTATTTAATAGAGAAAAATATTAATAAACTTTAAAATTCAAAGTAAATCTTATTGAGAAAAAGGAAACACAACTCAAAATTCATTTACTCAACACTTTTCTAACATGGTTAAATATTATTCAATGCTACAAATCAATTAATACTTAAACTTAAATATATCATATACTATCTAATGGGTGAACTCAAATATACCATATTTTGGTTATATTATTTTACAATAATATAAGCAATATAGCCTAGCTCGGCAATTCTTGACAATCACAAGGTTATGATGCATATGGTAAATCTTGAGATTCAAGATTCAAATCCCTTTTGGGTATTTATCAAAAAAAAATGTGAAAGTAATAAAACAAAGTTATGAAAATTAGCTAGTGAAATGCAATCAATTAATAATATTCCTTAGAAAAATATAGATAAAAAAAGTATATAGAAAAAAAAATGATATAAAAATTCACACAATTACAATTGAATTAAAAAAAGTTTAATATTTTGATTGTCTATTATATCTTTAGGATATTTTATTTTAATATTTGGAATGAAATATAAGTGGATATTTAATTTTCTTCCAAATTTATAATATAATACTTATTTAGTAATTTGAAAAGTCCATTTGTTCATGGAGCATAGAAAAATAACCCTTGAACTCAAATATATCATACTTTGGTTATATTTTTTTACAATAATATGAGAGAGTAATACGAATATGACAAATGGATAGATTATTATTAAAATAAATGTATGGCAATAACTAGTGAAAATGCAATGAATTAATAAAATTTCCCTTGGAAAAATAAAGACCAAAAAAATACATAGAAAATAAAATTTTATACGAGAATTCACACATTTACAATTGAAATAAAATGTTAATATTTTGATTGTGTGTTATATATTTAGAATATTACTTTCTTACTTGGAGTGAAATATAAACAATAAATTAAAATAGTGAATGGGGTGGATATTTGATTTCCTTCCAAATTGATAATATGATGCTTATCTAGTAATTTAAAAAATACATGTTCTCATGGAGAATAAAACAATAACCACATGGGTGTCCCACCTACCCAACCGTCATCTAGATATTATTGTGGTAGTGGTGGGAATCACCCATGTCATAGGTAAAGCCTCAATATTCATCTAACTATAACCACCTGAACCTAATACAAAAAAAGAACCATTCAATATGAAGTATATAAAATGGATTGTAGTTATGCTTAAAAGGCATGAGAAGCTTTGTCACAAGTCAAATGTAATAAAAAAAAAAAAAGAACCATTCAATATGAAGTATATAAAAATGGATTGTATTTATGGTTAAATACAATTAGAAACCTTGTCACAAGTCATCAAAGTTCATTAAATTGTATGTAAACTCTTTAGTGTTGAAATGATGATAAAGTGAGAAGGGCTACTACATAAATAACAATGGTGATAAATACTAACGACATGTATTTGTATCTCATAATTCCATAATTTATTTACATGCACATAAATATGCAACTATTACTATTAAGATTTTTAATTAATTTTTAAATACAATTCATTTTAACATTTCCACAACGTTATTACATAATTCTAAATTTAAAATTTAAATTAATCAACACAATCTATACAACTATATTTAATCTACAAATTTAGCATACTTTGTATCTCTCTCATATATATATATTTTTTTCCATAGAAAAAAATCTTTATTCATATTGAATAACAAACCAGCCCCGAAGGATTTTACATTTGCTCGTTGAGCTGTAAAGGTTTGATGAAACCTCGTAATTGTTGCCATATTTGCCTTTTTACAAAAATCAGATAACATGAAAAACAACAAACAAAAAATAGATGTCTTTTCCTTTTTAAAACATGTTCTGTAGACTTTGTAACAATTTTCCTGATTCCTCACGGGCCTCTTTCTTCGTTCCATTTTTTAAACAAGAATAACTTCCTCTTCAGCAGAGGAGGCATCCACTATCATCATGCATCCTGGCTGAAGAGTCAGAGCTTGTTTAGATAATAAATCATCCTTTGTATTCAGCTCTCTGTATACATGTTTGAAGGATAGATTTGAATTTTGAGAAGAAATTCTGAATGGAACGTAAGACCGCTTGTAAATGGGGGGCCAATATCGATGAGTGCTGAAGAGCCTAGTCCACAACCACCTCCAAATCGCCAAAGCACTGTAAATTTTTTATACCTTTGTTATGTGCCACAAATAAAACTTCCCATAGAGCAGCCAATTTAGCCTTATTATTGGAGCCATGATCGGGCGCAAACTTTATCAGAAACTTCTTTTCCCAGCTGAGATGGAGGGTGGCTCCTGCACCAGCAAGTAGGGGAGACCCTTGGCTGGCTCTGTTGAAAAAATTCCAAGGCATGTCATGGTTTATGACTGGGGGTTGTATTATCCTCAGTTTGTGCACTTTGGGTGGACACTTGTGTTCGTTTCTCCACTGAACAATTAAAGCCAAAGTTAGTTCCTCTGGGATGGAATTTTCATGAAAAATTGCCATGTTTCTTGCCCACCAAATTCCATACGTGAAGAAAGAAGGGAATGCTGCAAAGGAGCTTACCCCGATATGGCTCCACCATTGTTTCATATGGGAGAGAACACAATCTACCGCTTCAATTTGAACTGTTGTAGATGAAGAGACCGACTTATTCCATACCAACTCTGCATAAGAACATAAAAAGAAAAGGTGAGGCCTAGTTTCAGCATCAATTCCACAAAGAGAACATCGACTCGGTCCTTCCCAGCCACGTCATTGAAGATTTTCCCAAGTAAAGAGTATTGTTAAGAGCCAGCCATAACACAATTTTGACCTTTAATTGACCAAGAGCTTTCCATAATTTTTTCCACCATTCCTCTTTTTCTACTGAAATGGTTTCCTCCATAAATTATTTATAACCTTGTTTTGTTGTGTAGGATCTAGAAGTAGTGTTTTTTGTCCAAACCCACGAGTATTCAGACTCCTAGTCCAAATGGATGAAATTATTAACTAGAAGGAGCACATAGGATGACCATTCTTGTGATTCCTCCACATTTAGCCTCAAGGAGACTGTCATTTTCCATCCCGAAGATCCCCATACCCATGGGTAGGAAGATGACGCATCCGCTATAGTGTAAATGTGGTTTGTATGTAACTTATTTCTAAGCCCCTCCGAGAACTTGTATTCTTCACCTGCCCCCCCAAGGATCCTGTCCAATTCTAACCTGAATCCCATTAACAATATTCCAAGCAGACTAGTTTCCAATCAAAGGGAATGATTGGACGAGAGCCTTCCATCTGATTGAGCCATTTCTGTGAGATTTATTTTATGAACAGAACCATGCCAAGACTGAAGTTCCTGGCAAGTATTTTGTGCATATAATTAGTCCCCACAAGGAGCCCAGATTCTCAGCAAGCCTCCATAATGACTTGCAGCTAAGGATAAATAGAATATAGGTAGATTTTTAATTCCCTAGCCTCCCAGGTCCTTAGGGAGTGCTAAGGTTATCCACTTTGATAGTGGAATTCCTTCATTGTGTTAACTGGCAGTCCAGAGAAAGGAGAAACATGTTTTCCGGATTTTGTGAAGAATTTCTTTCAGAATAGTAGCAATAGTGGCCCAATACACTGGAATACTTTGGAGAATAGATTTAAGAAGCACCAAACGGCCTCCTCTGGATAGGCATCGATTTTTCCAATGCATGATTCTTTTTTCTATCTTTTGATGAAGCCAAAGCAGTCCCCGAAAACATAAGAATTTGGTTTTAGGGAAAATTCCAAATATTTGAACCCAGATGTCCAATCTAAGAGTGGAAAGGGTTAAGAAGATCTGAGATTGGACAGGAAAACCCTCGAAGAGATGTTATGGACCAAACATGACTTGTCAAAATTTATCTACATTCATGTTGCCTACTGATATAGATCAAGAATCTTTTTAATATTTTTAGCATTTTCTTCTGTGGCATCAACAAACAAGAGGATGCCATCAACAAAAAGAATATGGGTTAAATATTTGAAACCAACAATGTGGATTCCTTTAAAATTTCCTGATTCTCGAGCTTGTTTACAAAGATGACTTAATGCTTTTGCAATTAAAAGGAACAAAGAAGGAGACATAGGGCAGCCCTGACGTAGACCCCTAGATGGATGAAAAAATCAGAGGGGGAGCCATTTATAAGGACTGAAAAGGATGAAGACTGTATGCATCCCATGATCCATTCCACAACCTCCACAACCACCCCAATCTAAATTAATAAGAGCCTCATAAAAGTCTAGCTTACCTTGTCATATGCCTTAGACAAATCTAATTTGAGCACAAAGGAGGATTTTTTGTTGAGATGAACAAAGTGAAGAGCTTCTTGTGCCAAAGATACTGCATCATGAATTTTTCTCTCATGTACAAAACCAAATTGTTCTTCTAAGATAATAATGCTCAGAATGGGCTTCAATCTTTGTGCTATAATTTTTGAAATCAACTTGTAAATCATATTGCAGCATGAGATAGGACGAAAATCCCCAAAATAAGAGGGGTTTTGGCTCTTAGGGATAAGTGCAATAAAATTCGAATTTATAGAGCCAAGGACTTTCCTGGATCTTTGAGATTCCCTTACTACTTTTAGCACATCATCTTTCAATAGATAAAAAAAAAAACAGGTAAAATTTGATGGTCAAACCATCTGGACCTAGGCTCTTACCCTTTTGAAAAGATCGAAGAATATGTTCAAGTTCAACAGCATCAATTCTTTTTTTAGAGTGGTATTCATTTCTTCTGAAATCATAAGAGGAAAAAGTTTAAGGACCTGAAGAATTTCCTGAATCGAGCATCCTTCTGGGGCTGAGAAAGCAAACTTGAAAGGATTTAAACCAGATTTTGCTTTTTTTTTAAAGGAACTGACTTTGGTACCATCTGAATTATGGATCTCCCTAATAGTGTTTTGGTTTCATTTGTGGGACGCAAATCTATGAAAAAACTTTGTATTATTATCTCCTTCATGAATCCAAATTGCACGGCTTTTTAAACGCCATAATTGTTCCTCCTTCAGGAGGAGGTCATGTCGCTTAAGCTCCAAATATTTTAGGGTGTCAAGTTCAGCTTTGGAGAGAATACCCTTTTTATTAATATTATAGAGGTTGGTAATATCAACTTCAGTCTTTTTAAACTTTCTTGTTGTTTGGCTCAGAAATTTTGAACCCATCTCTTTGCAACCTTTTTTATATTGGAAATGTTTGTTCCCCATTGTTTTATATATGGAACAGACTGATCAGAGGACAAATGATTCCAAGAATTGGTTATCAGGGACTTGTAATCGTCCTCTAATAACTAAGCCAGGTTGAATTTTAGTGGAGAGGGAGGTTTGGTTCAAGGGCTTCCAGAGAAAAAAAAATAGGGAGACGATCAAAGAATCCACCACATTCTACCCACAACTGAATTCTAATATGCCCGAATAGGAGACCATCCGAAATAAGAAATATATCTAGCGTCTTTGCGACAAAATATTCATTTTTATGATTGTTTCGCCAAGTGGGGGCTAGTTTCTGTGGTTGCACATCCACCATCCTATGGAATTCCAATAGGGACTGAAAGAAAGGGGCCAAGGGGTAAAATCTATCCGAAAACCCCCAAACCTCCTATTGAGATAGGGTAAAATTAAGGTCACCTCCCAAAATCAAAGATTGTGAAAGAGAAACTTCAGAGGAGAACATAGATGACCAGAAGGTTCTTTTCTCAGAACAGATACCATAAATATTTATTAAAGAAAAGGATAAGCCTGATTTTTGGTCAACACAAGTGGATCTAATATAGGTCGGGTGGCAATCAAAGGAGAGGACCGAAATGGTAGGAAACCAGGCTGTAACCAAGCCCCTAGCCAGACCCACAACATCACTTTTTGCGAAAGACCAGTCTTTTAACCATTTCGACAAAAAATCCAGAACACGGGAACCTAAAACCTTTGTCTCTTGTAAAAAAAGGACATCCGGGGAAACAGTTTGTACTAACTGTTTGAGGGCTAGCTAAGAGGGGGCACCCCCAAGGCCTCGCACATTCAGAGAAAGGACTATCATGAGGGACCATTCTTTGGGCCTTTCATTGCTCCAAGGGCCCGTTGAATATTTTTTTGTCCACTCGCACAGATATCCATTGATGCCTGATTCTGTGTTTTAGATAGGTGTGTATTTCATCCTAAAATGATTTTAGGTGTCGGATCAACAACCAGACCACCCTTAATAACATTTTCAGAATTATGAGAGGAGTGGGATCACAATTTTGATATGTAGGAAGGAGAGGGAGGGGGAAGTTGGGTGTATTCACGGGATACAGCCAGTGGAGGCTCCACCTGAGGGGAAGATGAAGGAGAGGGCATGGGAAGGGAAGGAACAGAAGAAACATGGGGAGGCAAGGATATGACAGGGGAGGAGTATGAAGAAAGAAAGGTGCCACCTTTTTCAAAACAAGGAGGATGATTATTATTAGAGATTAATGGAGGGGGAGAGGACATATTGGACATACCTTTGTCATAAGAGGTTTCAACAACAAGGACCTGTTGTGGAAAATAATTTTTTTGCCCAGAAGCACTTGAATCGGGGACAAGAGTGCCAGTCTGAGACTTATGGAGAGGAACTATATTTTTCCATAATTTTTTATATTTAGGCCTAGAGAGTTCAGGACGTGGAAAGTGCATGGCAAGGTGGCCAACCTGTCTGCATAAGAAACATCTGAAGGGAAATTTCCAATAGTCAAGCCTCTATGTCCATGAACTCCCATGCATTTCAAGAACAATGCCTTCTTATAGACCTTCGTGAACGTCCAATTCAACTTGAATCCTTGCGCATCTACGGTCCAATTTCGTATCCTTGTCATCTTCCAGTGCAATGAACATGCCAAGTTTGTTACCAATTGCTTCAAGAAAGGGACGTTGCTAGAAAAATTGTGGGAGCCTAGGAAGGACAACCCATACTCTTTACATATGTTGAGGGGCTTGCTCAACGTTGAAGTGAACGTCCCAATTCTGAAGAACAAGGCCAACATGACCCTAATTCCACACACGATCAGTAAGTTTTAGTTTATATTCTGCCAATATTACTTTGAAAAGGAACCATCCTCATGAAAGATGGTGAAAAGCTGGTGAATATCCTAGCAGGGGTTTCCATTGTTCATCAATCCATTCATGGATCACCTCATTTGATGCCATTCATCTACAGAAACGACCCACAAGAGCGTTCTACAAGTAGTCTGTCACTTCAGAGATCACAATGTCTTCCCGAACAACAAGTTTAGCGATACCAGATTTTGGAAAAATGCCTTTCTTGGCTCGTTTGGGTCTAGGATCATATGCCTCTGATGGATTTTCCCCTGTGGAGGTGATGTGATCACCGTTAGGCAGTACAAAAGAGGCATCATGTGAAGGAAAGGTGGTATGAATAAAATCATCCGTTTGAGTGCCTTGGGAGGAGCAATGGATTGAATTATTAGCCCTACACATAAAATCGTATTTCCTTGGAAGAATTTGACCAGCCTCAGGGCTATAAATGAGATATGTCTCATCGTCGCTCGTGATGACGCATGAAGAAACAGTTGTTCGCAAGAGGGAGAGATATCGGGGGACGTCGTCAGAGGCGTAACGAGAAAAAGGTGGCGGCAGTATGTATGAAAGGGAGGAGGAAAACCCAAGACCTAGGAAAGACTACCCAACCCCACAGACATATAATGAAGGTCACATGCAGGGAACTGCAGGGTCCGAGGGCCGCAGGGGCAAAAAAACATCGCCAAAGAAATCATAGCTCCCCTTTTAGTTTATATCTCTCTCATATATATATATATATATATATTATATATATGGAATGAAAGCACTCAAACCCAATGTACTTTTCTACATTTTGTAAATGGTAAATCAGGTAAACCATCAGCCCCGTTCACCCCAAGGGAATAGAAGATCAAAAGCGTCAAACATCAATAACAACTAGCAACAATATCAAAGAACTTCACATTTTTTACCCTTGAGGCACATTTTTTTTACATATATAAAAAAATACAAGTGCCAATATTATTTTATTCAACCATCAACAACATTAATTAATTTTTAAATACATTTCCCTTTTATATTCTCACAACATAGATTATGTGATCTTAAATTTAAAATTCAAAAGCATTTACACAATTTATATAGTTATGATTCCATACATAAACTTGTGGTGACCTTATAATTTTATATAAAAATTGACCTCTATTACACAAATAAAGAAGTAGAATCTCGAAAGAGTTACGAAATAATTCATATGGGTAGGATAAATATTAAAATGTGTTATTAATTTATAGTGAACAAAAAAATATATTTTATAAATAGAATAAATGTAGGAATTTATAGGGTAAGCTCCTTAGATAAAAAACCAAAGGTCACCACTCACAAACAGATCACAAATCAGTACACCAGTATATCACGTGGTTAAAACCCTCGAAGAGGGAAACAGTCAACGGCCTGAGCCAACGCGGCCACTTCAAGAAATTTATTAATATAAAAAGAAGAGTTACATATGTTTCTCTCATAAACGGTTACTGGAAAAATCACCCCCCATGCTCTTTAAATAGAGATCACGGACCAATCGGGTGTTAAGCCATGGATCAAGTGTCGCTATTATCAAGGAGAGAGTGAACCGTTGGATCACTACAAATCGTGACCTTCGGATTATAAGTTACAAATGTACATAGTAAAGAAAAACACTTTACCTAACTCTACACTCGACCAAGTTATACTTAACTATTTTCTATGTGTCGTAATATCCTAAAATCCCCCCTTAAGGACAACTTGGGATAGGAATGAAAGATTTACAAAGGTGACACAAAAGGAGCATATTTCCTATGTGTCGAAATATCCTAACATCCCCCCTTGAAAACAATTGAGATAGGATTGAAGGATTTAAAAAGGTGGCACAATAGGAGAAGGAAGGAGGAATTAGAGCCTATCCCCCCTTAATGATAACTTTCCTGAACTCCAAGCATGGATAGAATTTTGGTAAAATTTGCTTCTGTGAGAACCTTTGTACAGATATCGACAACTTGATCATTGGTTGAACAATACTGTACTTTAAGAAGACGATCATGAATGAGCTTTCTGATGAAGTGTATATGAAGCTCAATGTGTTTCATACGTTGATGCTGAACTGGATCTTTGCATAGCTGAATGGCACTTTGATTATCACACCAAAGTTTATTTGGATGTTGTTGATGAAGACCAAATTCAAACAGGATCTAACGAAGCCACATGGCTTCCTTGCTGGCTTCAACGACACCACGATACTCTGCTTCTACCGAAGAAAGAGATATGGCACTTTGTTTCTTACAAGACCAAGTAATGGGTCCTGAACCAAGAGTGAATACATATCCTGCAGTAGAATTTCTATCATCAGGGTCACCAGCCCAATCAGAATCAGTGAAACCAATCAATAATGGAGATGCTCCTGCACTGTAATGAATCCCGAACTGAACTATACCCCGAATATATCGAAGTATTATTTTAGCTTCTTTCCAGTGACTTTCATGAGGTTGGTGCATAAACGTAGTAACAAGACCAAAGACAAAGGAAAGGTCAGTACGGGTATGGGTTAGATACAGAAGTTTACCAACAAGTTGATGGTATAAGGTAGCATCAACTTCAGGGGTAGTGCAAGTGACTGAAAGCTTGAATCCAAACTGAAAGGGATAAGGGGTTGGTTTACAGTCTTCCATGTGAAAGTGACATAGAAGATCACAGACATACTTGGACTGAGAAAGGGTAACACCTTCTTTGGATTGAAAAACTTGAAGACTAAGGAAATAATGCAAGTGTCCTAAGTTTGTCATTTCAAACTTCTTTTTGAGGCTAGACTTCAAAAGGTTTATATGGTTGGGATCACTACCAGTAAGGATAAGATCATCAACATAAAGGAAAAGGATGGTGAAGGACTTACCCACTTTCTTGGTGTAGACAGTGTTGTCAAAATGACACCTAGAAAAGCCATTATTTAATAGAAATCTATCCATTTTGGCATACCAAGCCCGAGGAGCTTGTTTGAGACCATAGAAGGACTTCCTAAGGTGAAAGACAAGGCTAGAGTCATTTGGATTAAGCCAGGGGGTTGTTCCATGTAGATTTCTTCATGCAAATCTCCATGTAAGAAGGTGGATTTAACATCCATCTGATAGACTTCCCATTTAAAGGATGCAACAAGGGAAAGAACAAGACGGATAGAATTCATTTTGGCAACAGGGGAGAGGATTTCAGTATAGTCAATGCCTTCAACTTGTGAAAAGCATTTAGCAACAAGACGAGCTTTACACAGGGAATGGTTCCAAATCCTACAACACTAAGAGATCTATCATCACCAACATAAATATGTTTGGTGTTAAAATCATTTAAAGAAGAAAAGTTGGCTTTATTTTTGGCCATGTGGTAAGAAGCTCCAAAATCAATGAGCCACTCATGAGAATGAGAAGAAGAAGATACATTTAATGCATAACTAGATGCTTGACAACCACAAGCAGAAAGTGCCATTCCTGAAGATGAAGTTGAAGAGGTCTCCAAATTGATGTGGTGCTTCTTCATTGTTGCTTCCAAGGCTTCCATATTTTTAAAACATTTGGACTCTACATGGCCATCACGATTCAAAAGTTGCAATGTCTATCTGTTTTCTTCCCTTTGTTTTTAGTTGCCTTATCAATTTGGTGACTTTCTTTTTCAATTTGTGGTTGAAATTGCTTAGGACCCTTCTTTGGTTTAGGACCATACTTTTTAGGGTACTGCTTCTTGAGATTATTGTTATATGGTTGTTGTTGGGCTGCTAAGGCTTTCTTAGAAATGTTTCCAGAAGTGATAAGACCAAGGTGTAAGATTTTTTCTCGTTCTCTTATCAAAGAATCGTAAAAGGCATCAAAAGAGGGGTTCTTGTAGGTTGTTCCTTGAGAAATGATGGCTTCTCTAGTGGAATGGAAGGTGGAAACAAATACAGAGTATGCAGGGCCAAGCTTAGCAAGAATGGAATAGATGAGGCTACTATCTTCCTTTTTGACCTTACAACCTTCTAAAAGAAATCTAAGGGTCTTAAATTTGGACAAAAATTTTCAATAGTGGAGAAATTATTGGGGTCCAAAGTAAGCAACTCATTTTCAAGCTGGTGGGCCCTGATTTGATTTTGAATACCAAAAACAATATTTATCTTTTTTAGGGCTTCATCAGGAGTGTCAATTTCAAGGATATGAAATCGAAGATCTTGAGCAATGGACATTCATATCAACCCTCATGCTTGATCTTGTTTATTTTCCCATTTAGCAGCTTTATCTTCATCAGAAGGTTTAATTTCTTGTCATGTGGCTATTCTATAAAGCCCTTTACTTCTAAGTAAATCTACCATGTGAGGTAGCCATTGGAAATGATTAGTGTTGTTAAGAATAACCAGGCATGCACTTTCCATTTTTTTTTAACTGAAGTTGAAAAGAGCTGAAACTAATTATTCCAATGGAAAGATCTCGAAAAATTAGGCTGATTAAAAAAAAATGACTCGAAAGTGGCTTCCAGATGAATAAGTTATGCCTTGTTGAAAAAACTGAGTTGTAGATGCCAAATAGTTACGGGAACATTTTGAAATTTGATGATGGAGTTCTACTTTTGAAAAAAAAATACTGTCCCTTTAACAAAAACTTTTTACAAAAAGAAGCTTGAGAAAGAACTTGAACCCAAGACCTTTATTCTCATAAACTAACTTTACACCAAGTGAGCTAGTAAAAATATTTTGTAATTGTTTGAAAGGAGGAAGGGAATTGTAGTTGTTGTTGTTGTTTTTTTTACTCTTCGGTGTGCGTGCTTTTTCCTGCAAAAAAAAGCACAAAATCCGCGCAAAAATAAAAATAAAAATGAAATTCAAGCCCTACGGCAAAACGTTAGATTTTCAGTTAGCCTTACCGACAACTATCCTTTTTTGCTATTTTTGATTTCCCGAGATTGCACAAAGACGCGGAAAGAGCATACGTAGCAAAAATAAAATCCCTTATTCCTGTTTCTGATTTGCTGAGATCGCACACAGCGTAGAGTAAAGAGTATACACAGGGAAGAGGGTATAGATCTGGAAAAAAAATAAAAAATATAAACCGAAATAAACAGAGGGAACCAAATAAGCAAAACGATTAACAAATATAGCTGCAGAGAAGATACTCTATACCTCCAGATCTAAACTGACATAACTTGGGCAACTAGAAACCTTTTCGCATGAAATGAAAGGGGTTCCTAATTGTAATAGACGCTCTGGACACAACAGAGCAGTCCTCCAAGCCCGAAAAATTTCAGAAATAGTATATCTAGAAAATGACAGTCGCATGCAGTCAAATCGGCTTCGAATTTGGATCAACAACGGATGTGGCCCTCAAAATAGCTCTAATACCATGTAGAAATTTACAAGGTAAGTTCCTTAGATCAAAAACCAAAGGTCACCGCTCACAAACAGATCACAAATCAGTACACTAGTATATCACGTGGTTAAAACCCTCAAAGAGGGAAACAGTCCACGGCTTGAGCCAATGCGGCCACTTCAAGAAATTTATTAATATAAAAAGAAAAGTTACCCATGTTTCTCTCATAAACAGTTACCGGACAAATGACCCTCCATGCTCTTTAAATAGAGATCATGGACCAATCAGGTGTTAAGCCACGGATCAAGTGTCGTTAATACCGAGGAGAGTGAATCGTCGGATCACTACAAATCGTGACCGTCGGATTATAAGTTACAAATGTACATAGTAAAGAAACACACTTTACCTAACTCTACACTAGACCAAGTTATACTTAACTATTTCCTATGTGTCGGAATATCCTAACAATAAAAAAATAATGTAATTATGTAAAATATAATATATTTATGTAATAAGGATAATTATATTGAAATACAAAAGTTTGAAATTAATAATTTTGTCTTCGGATCAGATAAATATGGAGGGATATGTGATAGCTCATGCATGCCACCCATTTGTCCTTTCGAAGGAAAATACCTTGATATAATCTCAATGCATGGTAAAATCTCTAGCATGAGACTTAGAAAAGCGAGGCAATAACCCTACCCCGAAGGGAATGCTAGTATGATCCAAGTTGAAACTTCTAGAGCCCTATTCATCCTCACAATCATTAAGATCAAGGGAATTTACGAGAATTACAGACAAAGGGAGATGAAGAGAACTAGTGGATTTGTGCTTCGAACAAGATGTCTCATTAAAACTAGTGGAAGAGGACAAGTTCATCATCACAAAATACCTCTCTCTTGGGTGTTGAGAAAACAAGGTATAGTTATATTGAGTACTATTGTTGGTTGATTTCTCAATCGATGCATTCACAATTTTTCTCTATGGTATAAAAGTAGAGCGAAAGATCCCACTCCAAGCAAACACTGTTATTGATAAAATAGGTAACTGCACTGGTACCTACTTTTGAGGTAGCAAGAAAAACAACCAATTTTGAAAAATTGGTGATGCAGAATCACAAAAAAAAATTGGAGCATGTTTTTGGCACTTTAAGGTGTTTTTTTTTTTTTTTTTAATGTGATGTATTTTTATGTCGATTTTGAATAGTGGTGGTGTATCATCACCAACGTTTTTTTATAGGATTGATTTTGACACTATAGATTTTCTAATGTCTTCTTCTTCTGTGAGATGTTTATTTTTAAGTGAATTTATGTACTTGTGTTTTAGAAACAAAAAATTATTTAAAAAATAAATAAAAACTTGTAATGATATCTTCACTTTTTCACATAGATAAAAGATGGAAAAAGGGTCAATATTCTAAAGTTTATATTTTCTACATGTTTATGTATTGTTAAATAATTTTTCAATGCACATCAAATAATTGTTGCTAAAAAACCAATATTTTGAACAATATGACAAAAAAATACAAATTTTCAATATAAATAGAATGCAAAAAATACACTTTTAGAGAATTTTTGTTGAAAAAAAACATGTTAAATAAACTAATTTTTTGGGAGAATTTTAACAAAAAAAAACTTAAGAAAATAACATTTTTATTGAATTTTATGTCAAAACATAATAGCAATCACATGTTTTTTGCAAAAAATAAGGGTTGTTCTCATAAAATATCAAAGTCTGAACATTACAAGTAAGACTGATAAATAGATCTCAAAAATGAGCTTTGTTTGCAAGCATAACTTAAACATCATCAACAATATCAACTAATACATCTTCAACATCATCTAGAACAACATTGATGGCTTCTTCCGCAACATTTTCTTCTTCATTTTGATCATTGTCGTCTTCTAATGGATCTTTCATGTCTGCAAATCTTCCAAAGTGTCCCTTTCCAATCATTCCATATAATGGTGGTTGAGGTTCCTTTTCTTTTTTTGCCATACTTGATTCATTAAAATCTCCTTTCCTCAAACCAACTTCTTGCTTCGCATCTAGAAGGAATTCAAGAGCATTAATTCTTTGTTGAATAAATTTGCATTGAACTGGATTTTTCTCAATGGAAATGCAATTTATTCCTTTTAGTAGGCAACATGCTAGTGTTGTACCTAATTATCAAGCACAGAAGAAATAAGTAAGAAAATTAGTATGAAGACATAAAAAGTAAAAAATAAAATATTTAAATTTAAATTTGTATGATAAAACTTACCTAAACCTGAGAATAAATCCAAAACCCATTGTCCTTCATTTGAACTAGATCTATAAGATAGTTAATCAATGCTTGTGGTTTTTGATAAATGTTAATAATATCTCCTTTTGCATCTTTATCCTCATATGTTAGTTTTCTTACAACTGCATCATGAACCAATACTTGACTATGACTCTTCCCATCTACTCGATTCATAAGAATATGCTTATAGCTATCCTCTTTTGTCCAACATTCAACATGGATGAACTCACAATCATTTATAATAGGCTAATCTTCAGAAGAAACAATATTTGACTTATGCCTGTAACATAACATAGTAAAAGTTCAATTAAATTTTACATGAATAAAAAAATTTAGGAGTAACCAAACATACAATTTCAAAGTCTTACCATATAAGTTGCATCCTTGAGTTTGCTTTATCCTTGAAGCTTTTTAATAACATTGGAAACTGTGTGTCTGAATGAAATGTCACAAATCACCAAAGTGGTGATGTTGTCACTTCTTGAAACCCGTAACCACTTTACTAAAAGCTTGATAAGTATATGGTTCTCTATCATATTCAATGTCTCAGAAATTGAAACCATGAGGAATATCTGCAATAACTAGGCCATATTCCCTTTTAGGTATTAGTGATGCAATGTCTTCACGTCACCTTGTATTATTTGATATTGGATACTGTCGAGCCAATTCCAGATGTAATGATTAAGAGTAGGATAAAGTTCAACATTCGTAAGACGCTTCTTTCTCATGTTTTCCACCTTAATTTTTTCAATAAAGCTTTTGAAAGTATCTAGTACTCCATTTGCATCCTTCTTCAACATCTTTAATGACACACACACACACACACACACACATATATATATATATATATAATAATAAAATAAAAATAGTTTAAATATGAATAAAATGAATGTATAAATCAACATACCTTATTGAATGCAATATAAAAATCTTTTAGTGTTGATGTAGAACTTGCTTGTGGGTAGTTGCGTACAACATCATCCCAACTGTCTTCATTCAACATTTAACCATGTGTTCTTGTATTTTCATTAAAAAATTCTGACTTAATAAATCAAGTTAAAACCATTAATATAGTGACATGTATAACAAATTCTACCAACATCATTAGGTTTTATTTAAAAGAAAATTATAATGAAAGAAAAATAAGAAATAATTCAAGAAACTTACTTTTGAAATTCTGCACACATTTCTTCCATTGATAATTCACCCAACTTCACACGGGCTAATACTGATTTGACTAATTTATCATCCTTCACACCTTGCATTGTTCTCCAAGGTGTGATAGTCATATCCTCTAGAAGCTGCTTCATTTCAGGACCCCCCTTACTGTTGGTACATATTATGGGTTTACTCTTTCTAACCTTCTAATTTTTTATGGAAATATTCTCCCACCGATCAAAAATCTCATCAATCAAATCCCATACCTCCCCAGTTCTAAATGCCAACTGAAAAATGTTATCTGTGCCTCTGAAGAGATTTGTATTCAATTTTCCATATTTTGCTTTTTTTTCATCAATTTGATAACTTGTTTCCATTAAACATTCATTTCGAAATGCTACACTAACTTGTGTCTTATCCCCATGACATTTTTCTATGAATTCATTATGAATAAATCTGACCCTTTGGATGAAAGTCATTTTCATTCTGTACTCATTATCTGCATTATGATCCCATGCCAATAACTTTGATTCCATTTCTGTTAAGCCAGCGTAAATGATGCATTTCACTGTTTAAAAAAGATAGTTATTGGGATATTCTGCAATCAATTGTCTCTTAGCCTCTATTGAATGGTTCCCTCCAATTACATAATATTTATAATCAAAACATTTTGTCTTGTCAAATGCTTGTTTGTTGGGAACCTGACATGGATCGACAAGAACCACATAATCAACCACATGCGCATATGGATTGAACCTGAACAATGTTTTCAGATTATGCACATTTAGGTAATGGGCCTTTCTAATTTGATATTGAGATTGTCCTTCATCTGGGCTATAAAATTGGTTAACATTAAGCTCAAATGTTTGGCCACCAAGAATTAATTTATTCTTCCTCAACTCATATCGAATATCATTTTGTTTTGTTTTAATAATGCTATCCTCTAACTCAGCACCTGGTGTTATGATTTCTATGCTTCCGTGAGAGCTCTTAGTTTGTTCTTCACTGCTGCTCACGACCTTTATAGGTTCACCAATATTTGATTTCCTAGTCTTATTGGATAACATATCAGTTTTTTTATAAACAAGCTCTCCATCATGAGGTAAAAGAGAGACATCTTTGGCGATCTTTCTTTTTGGTGTCTAATTTTTTTTCTCCTTTTGCACAATAGTTCTAATCTCCTCCTCACTAATTCTATCATAATTTTCTGTTTCATGTTCGACATCTTCAAAAGAAACATGTTTAATTTTACTAGATTGACCCACCTTAGTGACTCTTGGTTGATCCCCTCTTTGTATTATTGCAGTGTCACGAGCTATTGATCTTTGCTTCAATCTCCTTTCCTCTGCTTTGTTTGTGTGTAAAGTGTTGATCACATTCATAACATTTGGCTCCAACATATAAATACCTTCAAACATGTTTGAAAAACTCGGAACAAAATCCTATGAAACAAAATAAAACATGTCAATGATCAATAATTTATAAAAAAATGAATCATCCTTACAATAATGCATAGCAAAAATAAAAATAAGCATACTTACAATGTTATTTGCAATGTTGCTTGAGATTTCTTCAGAAAGTTTTGAAGATATTTCATCTGTGTCATACTTGACGATTGATAGACAATATCTAACCTTCTCATGTTTATTAGCCTTCCTTGCAAGAACATAAATAGTGTTTGTATTCGGAACCATACATATTTCTCGTACTCTGTCGATCACATCATATGGCTCATTTAAATGAATCAAACCACAAAGCAGATAGATGTGTATATCAGCCTCCGTTTCACTGTCTTCAAGATACCATGAGAAATCAATTTTATTTATTTCCTCGGCATTCTTCTAATCAGAAATAAGATTTAATGAACCTGGTACCCCACTTGCTTGAATTTTATTAGTGTGTGCAACAATGTCCTTATTGCATCCAGCAGTGTCCATACTGCGTCTAGCTGCAACTTTAGATTTGGGAGTTGTATCCATAGTGCGTAGAGCTGCAACTTTAAATTTGGGAGTTGTTGCCCTAGGTGCAGAAACATTCATAGAAATCTTTTTTGATGCCATTTTCCTGATAAAAAGAAATACATATATTAGTTAATGAGAAAGTAATGCCGATAAAATAAATTTAAAACACAAAATTTATTTCTAAAACTAAATAAATTGAAATTAAATCAGTAAAATTAACTATAGAAATTTTTTATTTAAAAACAAAATATTATAAATCATATGTATATATATCTATATAATATGTTTTGAATACATTTTATAAAAAAATTAAAAATGTGTTTTAAATTGTATAAAACAATTTTAAAAAAATAAACTGTTATTTTCAAACTTCAGTTTTTGTTTAATATTAAAAAAAAAACAAAAAAATTACTAACTATTTATAACAAATGTTAAAATTAATTTTTTTTTTTTTAAGGTAATGATTTTATTTAAAAAGCAAAATAATGTTAATTTTTTGTTTTAATTTTAATTATAATTTTTTATTAAATTTACACTTAATAAATAATATTTTAAAATTTTAAATATATTGAATAAAAATAAAACATATATGTTAAAATTAAAATTTTAATTAAAAACTTATAATCTTTTAGTATATTTTAAAATTTTAAAATTTTATTTTACATTAGATAGTAATTAAATAAAAATTAACAAAATAAAATAAAACAAAAATTTATTTTACTTTACATAGCAATTACATAAAAATTTATAAACTTAAAATTATAAAAATCTAATATAAAAATTTATAAATTTATATAAGCTTTTAATATATTTTAAAATTACAAAATTTTATTTTACATTATATAGCAATTAAATAAAAATAAACAAAATTAAATTAAAAATTAAAATTTTTAGAACGTTGTTTTAATACTTAAATTTAAAAAAAATATATATATATATATATGAAAAACATATGTAATATATTCAATTGAAAAAAATAAAATAAAAATAAAAACGCTTTACATATTACATCGACAAAATAAAAAATATATATATAAAATTTTTTAAAACGTTGTTTTAATAATTAAATTTAAAAATAAAATAAAAAAATTACATTATAATTAAACAAAATAAAAAAAATTAAAATATGTTAAACATTTTTATAATAATTAAATTAAAAAAAATGTTTTGGCCGCCCGCGGGGCGCCGGAGGCCGGACGGGCAGTGCCACGGGTGGCTGCCCAGCCGAGGCCTGAGGACGGCTGGGCAGCCCCCCGTGGCGCTGCCTGGCTAGCCTCCAGCACCCCGCGGGCGGCCAAAACAATTTAATATAAAACAATGCGTGCTCATTTTAATTTTTAATTTTTTTTTTAAAATTAATTATTATAATATTTTAAAAAATTATTTAATAAAACAAAAAAATAATTAAAAAAAAAACAATTGTTTTAATATACAATAAAATAAATAAAAAATAATAAAAATAAATTTTTAATATATAACAATTCAATAAATATTATAAAAAAAAAAACAATTCTTTATATAACAATACAATTAAAAAATTCAATTATTGTTCAATTGTTTTAATATAACAATACAATTAAAAAAAAAAAAACAATCAATTCTTTATATAACAATACATTTTTTTTTTTTAACATTATTTAATTAAAAAACCAATTGTTTTAATTTAATTTAAAAAAAAAATACAATTGTTTATATAACAATACAATTGTTTATTTTTTAAAAAACATTATTTAATTAAAAAAACAATGGTTTACTTAACCAAAAAAAAAAAAAACTATATAACAATACAATTAAAAAATTAAAAAATATAATATATAGCAAAACAACAATTAAAAAAAAAAAGGAAAAAGAAAAAAAAAGATTTAAAAATAAAAACAATAAAAATAAGATTTAAAATTTAAAAAAATAAAATAGAATAAAAAATAAAAAATTCTCAAATAAAAATAAAAATAAAAAAACAATTTAAATAATGAAACCACTAATATATTTATGATAAAAAAAGCAAATAAAAATATAATAATATAACTATTTTTTTTTATGTGCATGGTCGTTTTATAGATTTTTATGTCTAGATAAACCTATAAGCTCTAAAAAAAAAAAAAATCTAAATTCTTGTCCTTAAAACCCAAAAAAATTAGTGTTTTTGTTTTTGTTTTTTTGTTTGTTTGTTTGTTTGTTTTTTTTGCATTTTCTTCACTAAAAAAATATAAAAAAATTATGATTTTCGAACCTAAAAACCTTTAAAAAGTAGTTTTTGAACACACAAACTATAGAAAAACAAATTTTCCCCAAAATCTTCTTTAAATGGACAGAATAGAAGGAAAACTAACCTTTGAAATACAAAAAACTGCTGTCACCAATGCCAATACAACACCTCCACAAAAGTACCAATAGCAACACAACGCCTCCAATGCCAATGCAATGCCTCCACGAAGTTATCAATGCCAACGCAACACCTCCAGAAAATTGCTCTAAAAAATACCAGAAAACTTAATGTGATGTGATGAAGAGAAACAACCATTCTTATTATATAGCGAATATTGTCTGATTGATTTACTGTTTAACGAATGTGAGATTAAAATTTAAAATTTAAAATTTAAAATATTTACATTTAATTTATTATAGTTCATATTATAGTTAAAATACTTAATATTTGCATGTAGTTATCATAGTTAATATTTTATTTAATATTTACATGTACTGAATGTTGAATAATTCAAATATAATCTCAGATAAAAATTTAAAACATAAAATACTTACATGTAGTTAATTATAGCTAATATTATAGATAAAATAGTTAATATTTGCATTTAGTTATCATAATTAATATTTTAGTTAATATTTACATGTACTCAATGTTTAAAATCATGAGATTAAATTTTAAAATTTAAAATATTTACATGTAGTTAATTATAGTTAATATTATAGTTAAAATAGTTAATATTAGCATGTTGTTATTTTTGTTAATATTTACACGCAGTCAATCTTAAATCATTCAAATAAGAAAATTATTTTAGTTTCGAAGACATGCATGAAAGGAATATTTTGTGGATATTTTGAATAGAAAGTATGGTGAAATATTTGAAGACCAACAGTTTATTAAGAAATTTTGAAATATATTTTAGATGAATATAATGTAGGTTTAAAATTTAAAATTTAAAATATTTACATGTACTCATTATAGTTAAAATAGTTAATATTTGCATGTAGGTATTATAGTAATATTATAGTTAATACTTACATCTAGTCAATGTTAAATCATTGAAATAAAAACATTATTTTAGTTTGGAAGGCATGCATGATAGAAATATTTTGTAGATATTTTCAATATAAATATCGGTAAAATATTTCAACACAAACAGTTTATTAAAAAAAAATTAAATACATTTTTTGACTAATATTTTGTACGAAATATTTGAAATGAAAATTTTGGAGGAAAAGTTTTTCGCGAAATTTTTTGGGGGGAAAACTTGGAAGGAAATTTTTTCGCGGATTTTTTTTGGGGCAAAATTTGGAGGGAAATTTTCAATGTTAAAGCTATATATTGTAAGTGGGAGAGGCATTTGTATCATTCAACCTATTCTTGTTGAAAGCCATGGTTTCTTCTGATAGCGAAGTTTTTCTTTGTAAAACATCAACATCTTCGTCACGCAACAACTCTATTCAGAGTGATGAATATAACAAGAGTTTGTTCACCATGAATAGAGAGTTAAAAAATCGACTTGGTCGTAATCCTAAAGATGATGAGAACAAAATTGATGAGACGCAACAAAATGAAATTTCTGTAAATCGAGAGCCAGCTATACCACTTACTCTTAATCCTAAGGATTATGAAAGCAACAATGATGAAGGGCATGATGAAGAATTTCCAGAGTTAAAAGTTTCACTTCGTCCTAATCCCAAGGATTATGAGGACACCATTGATGAAGAGGGAGATGAAAAATATCCACTTCAGCTTAATCCTAAGGATTATGCGAGAACAACAGATGAAGAGGGGAATGAAGAATTTACAAAGTCAAAATATCCACTCTGTCCTAATCCTGAGGATTATGCCAGCACCACTGATGAAGAGGGGGATGTAAAATTTCCAGATTCAAAATATCAAATTCGTCCTAATCGTAAGGATTATGTGAGCACCACTGATGAAGAGGGGAATGATAAATTTTCAGAGTCAAAACATCCACTTCATCCCAATCTTAAGGATTATGCCAGCACCACTGATGAAGAGGGAAATGAAAAATTTACAGAGTCAAAATATCCTCTCCATCCTAATCCTAAGGATTATGCGAGCACCACTGATGAAGAGGGGGACGAAAAAATTCCAGATTCAAAATATCCACTTCGTCTTAATCCTAAGGATTATGCGAGCACCACAGATGAAGATGGGAATGAAGAATTTGCAGAGTCAAAATATGCACTTCATCCTAATCCTAAGGATTATGCCAACACCACTGATGAAGAGGGGAATGAAGAATTTGCAGCGTCAAAATATCCACTTTGTCCTAATCCTAAGGATTATGCCAGCACCACTGATGAAGACGGGGATGAATTTACAAAGCTAAAATTTTCACTTCATCCTAATAATAATGATTATAAGTTCACCACTGATGAAGGGGGGGATGAAGAATTTCCAATAAATATAGATTCAAGGCATTCACTTATTCCTAATTGATGCAGGGATTCTGGGTTGAATCAGAATCCTAGCATATAAACATGAGTATTTCACCCATCATGAAAACTCTCAATAATTCTTCATTAAAACCATAAAGATATTCAGGAAAAAAAAAATTATATATGAAGGAAAGAGAGCCACATAAAAAAAATACTGACAATAAACCAAAAAACTCTTTGACCAAATATTACATTGGATGGCCTCTTGGCTATGTGCCTTTCAAACCATCTCTCACTCTCACTATACTCCTCACTGCTCTCAACTGTCTCTCATCCTCACAAAACCCTCCTATATATACATAAATAATGAATTTATTTCCCTCCATAAATTCCTCCACACAAATCTCAACTTAAATCTAATTTAAATTTGTTCTAGTTTTGGACTCAACAAAGTCCTGTAAATGGAATTCCTACTCCCTATATTATCTATCTAATTCCATTCCAATCATATCTTTAATTATTAAAGAATATTTACAAAAAATCCTCACATTTATAATTTTCTCTTAATTTATTAAAAATAAGCCATTTAATTAATAAAATAATTAAAATATCTCACCCCCCCTTATTACATAATTGAATAATGAAATTTTTCTTTGGATGCTCCTGCATCAGAATCCCCATGTAGAGAAGTTTCCATAGACTCTTGTCTATGAGGTCCGTCGCTTTTCTGTAACAATGCGACAACCACAAGTTTTGATGACTTGCTCCCTCCAGGATTCCATACTCTGTTCTGTCGCTGGTCCTTCGACGTATCAACTTGATTTGATAACTCGTCGTCCACTCTGTCGATCAGATTCCATCGGCTTCTCCAACACTTTCTTTTGTCAATTCTTCGGAGTAATACTTCTTTGTCGAACTCTTTCGTCTCCAACTAAGCTGAATACTCAACTTCCTGCAATAGAAAATGATCAAGAACTCCTTCTTGATTACAACTATAGTCTTGGATTGCTTTTATAGAAACAACCCTCTCGTTTGGTACTGTACCTGCATTCATGAACAAACTGTTAGTTTTAAAAAGGTAAGACCTGTCGGTCTCTTTTGATGCTTCAAGCATCAATCCCTCATCATCGACTTTCTGGACTTCAATAGATTCTGTTCCGAACTGCTAGCTGCTTCCATCTTCATCCTGCTGATTCACTGTTTCCTTTATGTCCCTACAGACATAACTCCCTTGCTGCTTCTGATCTTCCATCTCAATGCCAAATAACTTCTGGCATGGACTACACAAATCCTCAGCACTAAGCATCAAAACTCGGCTATCCTTTCAAAAATAAGAGTAGATATATCCCGTCGAAGTTTCTTTAATTAGTTAGAGATCGACCCAAGAAAAAACTAGACAGTCGTTAGGATAGCTCCAACACTTGTATGTACAAAGAAACAGTCCAGTTCAAAGCCATAGACAGATATTCCCACACTGTTATTGGTTAAAAAATTAACAAGAGAAGAGCGTCGGGACAAAGCATCCTGTGCTTGGAAAAACTGCTCCACTTTTTCTTGAAACTCAAAGCTTTGATCTTTTCCTAGAGTTAAGAGGTAGCCCTTCGATGCAGCAAATGTAGCCTTTGCATGCATAGACGATGCTTCTTTTACAATGCGCCAATGCATATGGGCAATTTTTGATGTTGATTTCAGGCACATGCCAATTCCTGTTAAATTGACGATATTCAAAACCAACAATTCACCCGACATGAAAATGATGAGAATGCTGGTTCCACTGTGATGTACAAAAAAATACTAAAACAATAGACTCACTTATTTTCCTCGGCCCAGGATGGGCCAAGGCCAGGCTCATAAGGCTTTGATACCAAATGATGTAGGGATTTTGAGTTAAATCTGAATCCTAGCATATAACATGAGTATTTCACCCATCATGAAAACTCTCAATAATTATTCATTAAAACCATAAAGATATTCAGGAAAAAAAATTATATATGAAGGAAAGAGAGCCACATAAAAAAAATACTGACAATAAACCAAAAAACTCTTTGACCAAATATTACATTGGACGACCTCTTGGCTCTAGGCCCTTAAAACCATCTCTCACTCTCACTATACTCCTCACTGCTCTCAGCTATCTTTCATCCTCATAAAACCCTCCTATATATACATAAATAATGAATTTATTTCCCTCCATATATTCCTCCACACAAATCTCAACTTCAATCTAATTTAAATTTATTCTAGTTTTGGACTCAACAAAGTCCCGTAAATGGAATTCCTACTCCCTATATTATCTACCTAATTCCACTCCACTCATATCCTTTAATTATTAAAGAATATTTACAAAAAATCCTCACATTTATAATTTTCTCTTAATTTATTAAAAATAAGCAATTTAATTAATAAAATAATTAAAATATCTCACCCCCCTTATTACATAATTGAATAATGAAATTTTGCTTTGGATGATCCTACATCACTAATCCTAAGGATTATGAGAGCATCAGTGAGGAAGGGGAGGGGCGAGATGAAGGAATTCTAGTGAATACAAATTCAAAACTTCCATTTATGCCTAATACCAAGGATTATGAGAGCACCACTCAGGAAGGGGAGGATGAAGAGTTTTTTTGCAAATGATAATTTTAGAGGCACATATTTGAATATTGCATTTTCTCTAAGTGATCATTTCAAGGACACTCATGGTGATGAAGAATTGAATCTTCCCAGGGAAGAATTTGAAAGCATGGGTCAAGATGGTGAAGAAATTATTCTGAGTCGGGGTTACAAAAGCGCCGATGATTCTTGTGAAATGTTTTCTTCAAGTGATGATGGTAAAGAAAATTTTCTAGGCAATGATGTTGATGAATTTCTTAACTATTTTGAGGATGATGATAGTGGGGATAATATTCCTCCTAAAGGTGATGAAACTTCTTTTACAAATGATGATGGAATGATGAAGCCGTTGCAAGCAAATATTGAAACTAGGAGTAGGAGTAGACCTTTTCATATCAATCCAAACATTCCAGTTATACAAGGGTGAGGAAAAAATATCTCACAAAAAAAGGTTCTATCATTCATTTGATTTCAAGTGGATGTTGTCGAAGGGATTGCTTGAAACATATGGATTTCAACTTTGTTTTGGAGAAAAGGAAAACATATATGTCAATGAATAAAAGCATGCAAAATTCATATTTAGTGGGTTGCATGAAATCTACACTAGCAGGTTATGACTATCATATTGGGAATGTATTGCTCTGCAAAAAGGCGTTCAAAATGTTGCATTCAATTGGTAATTATCGTTTGTCAAGAATCCATGAAAGATTGGAAAAGGATCCCACATATTATTCAGAAGTACGTTATAAACAGGAGGTGGGGCTGTTTGCAAATACTGCTAAGACATGGATGAAAGACTTCTTTTCAAATCATGGAGAGTGTATGCCAAATAAAGACACAATACATGTTCCAGATAATTTCTCAAGACGAGAAATATTCATGTTATACAAAGATTATGCAGAAGCTGTTGAAGGAATTGGTAATTTTATTACATATTCTTATTTTACAAGGTTATGGAAAATTGAATTCAACAATGTTCGTATTCCTAAGAAGACAAGGATGGGGGTTTGCAGCACATGTGCTTCTCTTAAAGAAAAAAGAGATAAATGTCAAAGGGCAGAAAAAGGTATGCGTTCAAAACATTGTTTTTTAAAATTGGATACTTATCAACTATGAAAATATATTTATTCATATGTTTCTTTTATTCTATGTACAGATTCCGTTGTCAAAGAACTTCAAGGCCATCGCAATCAGCAAACAAGTGAAAGGCAAAAGTTGTATAAACATCAAAATAAGTGTTATGATCATACAAATAAATATCTGGGATTGATAATTGATGGTATGGACCAAAAGAAAACACTTCTTCCACATTTTGTCCGCACGCCAAAAAAATTACAGGAGCAAAATTTCATTAAGTCTCACTTGGTTGGTTGTATGGTATTTAATGAGAAGATGTTTCCAAGAGTTTTCTTCACAACTCCAAATATTCATAATGATGCAAATCTGACCATAACTATAATCCATGATGTGGTTACTCATTGGTCTGGTATTCTTCCTGAAGTTTTGTATTTACAATTAGACAACACAAGTCGTGAAAACAAAAATCAAGTTCTTTTTTGGTATTTAAACATGCTCGTTGAATTGGGGATTTTTAAAAAGATAAAGGTTGGTTTCCTTCTTGTTGGGCATACTCATGATCATATTGATCAAATGTTCAGTCGTTTTTCAATAACAGTGAGGAGGAAAGGTGTTGGGAGCCTCCCATCATTAATTGAATGTATTAAGAAATCGTACATTCCAGAGCCTGTTTTTCATGTGTTGGAAGAAACTATTGACATGCGAAGGTTTGTTTTTAGATTGCATGGTGAGGAGAAATGCATTGAACAACTTAACGACATTAGCTTCAAGCATCAATTTCGTATCAAAAAAATTGATGGGATAACACTTATATGGGGCAAGAAGTATTCAATTGTTGAAGAATGGGGGCCATCATCAGGTTTAGCATTTTTGAAGCAGAGCGTCCAATATTTTCATCAAAGATATTGTTATTACAGTTAGTTTCTGAACTCCATAATGCACGAAGGCATAATAGAGACATAAATTATTCTGAATGTCTAGAGGAAATTAAAAGATGTATTAGAGATACATATGAGTACTTCGACGTTGCTGATTCAGTTTGGTGGGAGTCTTTTTTCGGTAATTAAAGTGATATGATTTCAAGATCAATAAATGTGGATACGCTTTTGTAGACTCCTTTTTTTTGGCCACAAAATATGCCAAATGAACATCAGGAAACACACATTGTTGAACAACAACAGCCTCAAGTTATTATTAATTCCCCATAGGTAGAGGAAAGAGAATTATATATTGGTTCTAGAAGATCACGTGCACAACGTGAAGCCATGGAAGACCTTTACAGGGGTTATGTGTAGGATGTTAAGGAGGGTTGCATGATACCAGTGTTATCATATGAAGATCCACTTAGCTATCCATTATGGATTTCCAAGGTTATAAAGGTCATTAATGAAAATGAAGATATTATAGTTGTTGATGTACATTGGTATGCCACAAGTACCCACTCTTTCAATGGTGTGTACAAGCCAGAGATGGTAGTTGAAAAAAGAATTGGCAGAAAGAGAAAAAGAAAGGGCACGAATATAAATCGTCGCCGCACAAATGTCTTAAAATTGGAGGATGTTGAAAAACTTGTGTATGAATTCAATTTGACAAAGAGAGTAACTCTTCGGTTGCAGACCATAAATATTTTGAAGAAATTTCTACCAGAACAATTACTGTTGAGATGGGACTCTGCAGAATGTAGTCGTAGATCTAAAAGACTTTTGAACTCTGAAATGGTGGGCATGCATGTTGACTCAGATGGAGCACTAGTTGATGAGAGAGAAGAATATGGATCATCTTCATCTGCATTGAGCCATTCAATTGAAGATGTAGGTTCTGATAGTGTGCCAGAACCTATGGTTGATTTTGAATAACTATCTAAGGCACTTTTATGTAATTGATGTTTGCATGGTAACTTGAAATAAAAATTTTGACTTCCATCTCTTTTTTCATGAAGTTATGAGGCATTTCTATGTTTGTTGGATTATATGTTTTAATTATGAAGAATTCATCTCTTTAGAATATCAAAAACACAACAATGAATTACGAAAATAATTTATGTTATATTGAATGTACCAATGTTGATATTTTGATTATAAGTAAAATAGAAAATAGAAACTAATGTTGAATTTTTAAATTATGTAGTGATATTACCATTATATTATGTATTGTTACCATTTGGTATAAGATACTTTTAAAATTTTTAATAATTATATGCGTCATTGAAAGGGGACACTTTGTTTTGATGCTTGATTTTTAGGTTTTGGTTGAAATTAGATTTAAATTTGTCTTATGCTAAGATTTGAAAAAAGATAAGTTTTTATCCTTTAAAATTAAAATTACTCTTACTTGTTTCTGTTCAATGATAATTTTTTCATATACTTGTTCATTTTTTTAAATTGTTTAAGTCTTATAATTTCTCCATAATTTCATTGTTCAAGTATGTTAAAAACTTAAGATTGAAAAAATTTAGATTTACAACTTGTCATTAAGGTTTTTATGCACTGCCAAATTTTATCTTTAATGTTATGGTTGACAATAATTACAATTTTAGGGTTGTTTAGAGTCAAGATATTTTATGTTTAACAACATGGATGAAAATTGTTCGAAATGATAAGACCTTCAGACATGTTTTTGTTTATCTTTAACATCATCTATCAAAAATTTTAGAAATTTACGATTTTAAAAAATGTCCTGATATGTTGTCTTTAATTCCATTGTTACAAGTGTCAAAAGTATGACACAATTTTTTTTTTGTTATTCCAGCATCAACTGGTTTTGTTTTGAGGTTGTTTTCTCAATCCTTTTTTCAAGAAGCAATTTTGTTTTTAGCATAATTTTATAAAATGTTGAAATTTGACCTTAAAAAAAACCAAGTACATTCTGGAATACACAATTTTTGTTTTTGGGGTGTTTTTTCATGTTTTTTTATTCTTTTTGGGCTAGAGTTCCCGTTTTGAGGTAATTGTTACACCATTTTTTGGTCATTTAACCTATTATCATTAGATGAACCCAATTACACCATGTAAGACCAATTTTACCCTAAGTAAGATTGCTTTCACTATGTGAAATAACTTAGTAAAACACTTTTATTAAGTTGTTTATGGTCTAAACAGGAAACCTCAAAAGGAAATAATAAACAAATCTATATTTGTTTATATTTCCTGGTCATATTTAACCCAAAACAAGGAAATCAATTAAATAAATCCTTATTTATTTGATTATTTCCTAGGAATAAGTTATTTAAATCCCTATTTAAATAATATTCCTAGTTAAATTTGACTAAATCATTTATAAATAATTAAATAAATCATTATTTATTTAATTATATTCCCACCATTTCCTTAAAATAGTAAATAAATCATTTATTTATTTATTATTTATAAATAAAGGAATTGACCCAAGTCAAAATCCTTTTCCCTCCAACAAATATAATAAAATATTCCTAAAGGGTGGTTCTAGAATTTGATTAATAATATTTTATTCATGCACCAAGTTCTAGACCGCCCTAATATTTTGTTATAAATAGAAGGGTTTTCCCATTCATTAATCACATTTCATTGCATTAGATCACTCTAGATCTATACTCTTGGTCACATTCTTCATTTTTGCTTGTGAGCTCCCTTTGATTTCTATGTTTGTCTCGGTTTTCTATGCCAACAAGAGAGAGAAATATTAGATCTGAAATGCTGAGGACTTTCAAGAACCCATCCCATTGAGGAGAATCAGAAACACCTTTCTTGTTTTCCTCTCAGGTGCCCCTTTTTAATATAAAAAATTCTTTCAAATACATTGTTCTTGTCTTATCTATTGGATGCATGGAGCTACATTTTATTTTTACTGCTTAATGTCTTTTATGCTTAGATCTGGATTTGTGCAGCATTATTTGGATCAACTAACTGCAGACTTAAAGATATTGGCAGCCATAATTGATGTTAGGGCTATTTGATATGCATAGCTAAAGTGGTCTTTTCCAACGAAAGATTCATACTAACAAATTGGTGACTCCACACGGGTTTTCTTTTGTGACCGTTGTCGTTTTATATATTCCTGCATATCCAGCTATTTTAGACCCTAGGGTTTCTCTCAATTTTCTATTTTTCCTCTTTTTATGGTGCTTTTCACCCCTAAAACCCTCAAACATTAAAATTTTTAGCTTTCGTGTGTTTCTGGCCCTATTGCGCAGGTGACAGACATCAGCCGCAGTTGAGACGACAACTTTTTCTGAAATCTGCCACCGAGAGACCCAGATCTGCAGGTCGCACTTATCGGCCCAAAAACTGCGACTTGGACTGGAGGGCTCACTTTTATGCCCCAAAACTACGACTTGGACTGAAAACAGGTAAGAACCTGCGACCTGCACTTTTCTCTGCAGTTTTCCAGCAATTTTTCTGGGTTTGTCTGAAGCTTCTGTCAGGTTTTTCCAGCCTCCGTCTCTGCCTGTTTAGACCTGTTTCTGATCTGTTTCACTCATCTAAGTGGGAATCTTGCCCCTTAGGGCTTTAGTATCCTCCACTTTTTGTGGGCGAGTTTTAGCTGTTTCAGACGTTTGAATTTTCAGAGTTTCAGCCTTCTTCTTTACAGATCTGATATCTCATTTTCAGATCCCTCTAGATCAGCTCTTCTCCCTTTCAAATCACCTCATATAGTTTTGTTTGGGTTTATCTTTAGGGTCACCTCCTTGTCCCTTCTGCCTTTAGCTGATTCTCTCCTTTGTCGCAGCAACCTTGCCTCTGCCTCTTTGTTGTTTTCTGCACCTCTTTTCAACAGATTTCCCCTTTAGATCCCTGTCCCTCCCAACCTTAGTTCTATTGGCCTCTTTTTAGCGTGTTTTGATTAGATTTTTTCTCTCTTCTAGACTAGTTTTGAGAGACCTGCCTTCTTGGGTTAGCTTGATGCATTGTTAACTATTAATTTTACGTTATTTCAGTCTTATTTACTGTTCTCTACAGATTTATTTTCAGTTACGCAGCACACTTTTTATTTTACTCTCAAAACATCTAGGTTTAAAAATTAAAATTAACACACGCCACACACTGACCCTAAGTGAAGAAGAGCCTGGTTAACACTGCCTGGCACAGACTTTAAAATCAATTGACACTGCACCTCTCTGCCCTTGTTTAGACATTGACATCACTTGATTTTGCACCTCCCTTCCCTTGTTAGTTTTTATTCTTCCCGTCATCATTGCGCCTCCAAGGCGTTTATCCCGGAGACTTCTTGGCCTTCACCCTCAGTTTCCGGTTGGTCGACTTCCTCCTGCCTATCGTCATCGAGTTAGTCCTCCCCCGAATCCGCACTCTGACTCTTCTTCTGATTTTTCGGGTTCTCCCCCTACTCCTGGTTCTCCCCCTGTTACCTTCACCATGTCTAGTAAAGGGCCTAGCGCTAGCGGCAACCCCAGTTCTAC
Source organism: Pinus albicaulis (assembly GCA_034641835.2). Classification (NCBI taxonomy): domain Eukaryota; kingdom Viridiplantae; phylum Streptophyta; class Pinopsida; order Pinales; family Pinaceae; genus Pinus; species Pinus albicaulis. Next base: position 921,945,175 of record CM076577.1, on the reverse strand, counting down.
TGCTAGGTCCATTTCCAGTGGAACCACTACGAGAACTACCTCGACTGTCCCTTTGCTCCCTTATATGGCTGGTCTTAGTCTCCCCAACTTCAATCAGCTAATCAATGATCCTATTCGCCACGATGTCAGTTGGTCTGCTATGCCAACCAAGCTCCCCTCCAACATTCCCAAGTTCGAAGGCCTTGCTAGTGAAGATCCCTCCAACCATATCCAATCTTTCCACATGTGGTGTTCATCCAATTCCATTAATGATGATTCCATCCGTCTTAGATTGTTCCAATGCACGCTTACCGACAAATATTCTCAATGGTATGTTGATCAGGCCACCTCTTCCCATACCACCTTTGCAACCATTTCCCAAGCCTTTTTATGTTATTTCCATCTCCCTCTCTGATACGACACTGGTACAAAACTCTTGACTTATTTTCGTCAATCCTCTTCGACCTGCCTTTCCACTCATGTCCAAGAATGGCGGAGAAGACGGAGCTTATGTCACGCTCCCACCTTTGAAGATCGGGTTTATATGGACTGGTTCCTTTTCTCTCTCTTACCTCCCATTGGCAAAGATGTCTTATCCCACTTTCCCCAAACCGAAGAAGCCGCCCTCCAAATAGCCTTGAAATATGACCTCATCTATGCTCAATCTGGTTATGTTTATACCGTCTTTCCTGACCTTCCCAAACCCGGTGGCCCTAACGCCCCGGGGGCATCTCACTCTACCGATGGTATCGTTGGAGCTCTTTCACATACCTCTGCTCAACCTCTTATGGGCTATGGTTTCCCTCCAGGAGGGGCCAACACCTCCAGCGCTTTTCCCCCTCCAGGTAGCATGTATCTAGGATACGGCATGCCTCCTCCTTTTTCCCACACTCTTGCTTACCTCAATGTTGCCCATCCTAACCCTTATCCTTACCCACAGCCTGGTGTCCCATCTCCTCCAGCATTTGGACCTCTCACTCCCTTGCCTTCTCCACCCCCGCAGCCACACTTACTACCCCCTCTAGGGCAAGTATTTGCGTAGCAGGGCACAACTAATTCTCTTCCTTCTCAAAGAAAGAGGAAAGGAAATCAATCTGCCTCTAGTAATCGTGGATCCAATCTTTCAAGTATTGATTCTAACACTACCAACCAGCCACAGGGCTCTCAGCCCAAGCCAGACAGGCCGCTTTGCACCAATAAGCCTTGTTCGTGTTGCGGTGTTTATGGTCATTACACTCACGATTGTCCCCTATTACCACAGATGCGGCAGATGTGGGAGTCTCAGGCCACTGTGAGGGGAAAAAATTCCTCCCCTACTGTCCCTCCCAATACGGCTACTTCTCAACCCGCTGTGTTTATCAATCCTTTCCCTCAATAAGGATTCGTGGCTACTCAACCACCTCATGCCCCAGTAACCACTCAACCTTCCCCTTCTGGTTCCTCCGATTACCAGATTCTCATGATGGCCTCTGACCAACCTCTCACCGTCGACCTTAACCTTCAAAATCGATCTCTTCAGTACTCCACGCCTCCCGCTCCGTCTGTCCCCGAGTACCCGTCTTCAGGTCCCACAGAGCCTCTGTCGACACCCAATGGTCCCTTGAAAATCCCTCCACCCAAAGCTGAGGTTCATACCAAGATTCCTAAGGGCCCATTACGCCGAAATGCTGCCTCTGGTCAGGTTTCCCATTCATATAGCATAGTAGATGATCTGGCACAATCTCCTGCTGCCATTTCAACACTGGAACTCCTCCAGTCGTGTCCTTCTCAAAAGAAGGCTCTATTATCTGCCATGGGTGATGTAGATCCTGCTGATGGCCAATTGATAGTTTTCGATGCTCGTCAGTCAGACCATCCCCCCCTTCATGCTTCTGTTGCTTTCCAAATCCCAGTAAAAATCCGAAATGACAACGTCGCTCGGTGTATTATTGATGAGGGGGCATCTACATGTGTGATGTCTGCTTCGGTTTGGAAACAACTCGGATCTCCTGAGTTGGCACCTTCCACAATCACCCTTCGTGCGTGGGATGGCCATGCCTCACAGCCCATTGGCCTATTCCGTAACTGTTCTATCACCCTTTCGGGCAAGACTGTTTGCGTTGACGTTGAAGTTATCTACGCCCCTCTTGACTATAACATTCTTTTGGGGCGTAGCTACACCTATGCCATGTCTTTCGTCCCATCCGTCGTCCACCGCAAGATGTTTTTCCCTCATAATGGGAAGATTGTCACCATCGACCAATTGTCATATCATGAACCAAAATATCAGACCTCCCCTGAGTCCACCATCTCTGCTGTCACCAATAAGCAAACTGTTGATTCTTTGACCAGTGTTTCCCCTGGCATCTACAAAGACTCCTCCTTGCTTGGAACCTTCCTGGGTCCTCCCCCTCCTCCTGTCTCTGATCCCAGCTTAGCGAATGTTTGCATGATGCAATCGTCTCAGGCTAACCTTGCACAGCCTAGTTCGGCTAGTCAGCAACCTCAATCTCGCCCGCCGCAACTTGCTCCTAGCCCTTTGCCTCAGCTGACCGAACCTCTTCCGCCTGGACCTTCCCATCCACCTAGCACTCAGGAACCTCCCTACCCTCCTGAGTCGGTTCCCCCAGGTCTCCACCCTATGGGAGCCGTCCCTCTTGGCCATTACCCCGCCGGTCAGATACCTTTCCTTGCTCCCCCTCCCAGAGTCTATTCGGTTCCCATCATGGCCACCCTGTCCCTCCCTAATTTGACCTTGGGAATACCTGTATGGTATCTTACTCCTCCAGCCAAGACCCCACCCGGCCACCCCAAACCATACCTTGTTGTGACACCGGTTCAACCGATTCCCTTCGCTCCTACAGTGCCCCTAGCCCCTCCGCAAGACCCTCCTCATGCTGTGACAGCTACGGGTAAGAAAAGAAAAGCTCACAAGGGGGAATCCAAAGACAAGGCCACTGCACTTGACCCTACCCCTCCCCCACCTGCCAAGCCTTATGCCTTGTGTGATGGTGTCGGTCATGCCACCCATACTTGTCCTGAGTTGCCTCGTATCCAACCCATTGTTAAGGTCGCGTTCCCTGAATCTACGGTCCCTGAACCCTCTGCTTCTTCCTCGTTCGTAGCCAAGAACCCAAAGACTCTTCGCACCAACAAACCCTGTGCTCTGTGTGGTATCCATGGCCATTATTCTCACCATTGTCCTCACCTCACGCATTACCGAGCCTCTTTAGAGGTCATTCGCGAGTACGAAGTTGAACAAAATCAATCTGCCTCTCCCATCCTTGCTCAATATGCGTCAGGCTTACTCGAGGATCCCCTTGCTACCATTGACATTCCTCCCCCTGATGTTGAGATGTCAGAGCCTGCTGCCCCCCTCCTCTACCTATCATCATCCGCACGACCCTCGGAGTACATTCCCTCTGAATCTAATCCATCTGTTTTGCTTGATTCCCCTTCAGCAACATTCTTGGGCTCTACATGCTTTGACCATCTTTTTACTTGTTCTTCTATCATTTCCTGTGACGATCCGTATGTGCGCCTTTTTTCCCATGCTAATGATTTAGGTGGCTTTGCAGCGTCATGTGGTTTCCTCGACCTTTTCTTTTCCACCCATAACTAGGATGATACCATCCATATCTATGATGTCCTTCGCAGCATGAGCTCCCGCTTTTCCTCCCATAGTTCTCATTCATCACCCTCTAGTAGATCTATGAGTCCTAGCCATCCTGCCCAGAATACTCCCTCCCATAGTTGTCGTTTGATGTCTACCCTACACTCACGCTGCCATCATTATTCTCCTTCCTCCCATTTCTTGTCTTGTGACACTATTCCGCCGGACCTCCCGTCCACACATTATATTGGCTATGCCGATGGGGCAAGTCGCTATTCCCGGAATCTCACCTCGGCCGCATGGGCCATCTTTACCCCCTTGCATACCCTCATTCTTTCGAATGGGGTCTGCATTGGTAATGCCACCAATAATCAGGCCGAATATGATGCAGTACGTGGTCTCTTAGCCAATGCCCTCTCTCATCGCATCCTCCATCTGCACGTTCGTTTAGATTCCCTGCTTCTTGTCTTACAACTCAATGGTGTCTATCGTGTGCATAACCCTATCCTGTTTAGACAATATTTACGAGTGAAACTTATGATACGTGACTTTAGATTCATTACTTTAAACCATGTACCTAGAAGTCAAAATCACTACGTAGATCGAATTGCAAATCATGTTCTAGACTGGCATTTATCACACACAAGACAATAACATTTCACACCATCAACACAATGCATATACATAATATATATCATATAACATGTTTTTAGAGTCCATCTACTCTGAAACATATGACATGCCCATAGCATGTTATAAAAAACAAAACTCAAAAAACTGGGGGGCACCACTTGCCCCTACATACACACTGGGGGGAACCATCTGCCCTACATCTAATCACTCTCTGGAGTATCTCGAGCCAATGTCTCTACTCCCACAGCTCGTAGATCACGCACAACCTGACCAGCCATCGCCATGCGCCGCATGATACCTCGCCTTTCTGAGGGTAGCCTAATACATAGCTCTATGTACTAGCCATCTAAGTCCTGCCAACCCCGCTCCGACACACCGGTCATCAGCCCCTCACATCTACGATGAATGTCCTCCAAAAGAACGGCCATATACTCTTTCTGTGCCGTTCTCGATCCACTAGCACTTGTAGTTCCGCCTACTGCAGGTTGTCCTATATATCCGGCCGGTTTCACCGGAGCTATATCTGCATACCAAAAAGTATAAGGATTAGTACCATAAATATTATTCACAAACTTTAACATGCACATAACAGATTAGTTACTTGTCACTTACCATCAAGCCCCCATACTCGCCCAGGCGGAAGCGGCAAGTCCGGATCTCCCCAATAACTCATCCCATTATAGGGATAGTCGTCTATGTACAATGGCATCTGATCCCAATGGGCGAAGAACTCTGGTCGGAACACCCGTCCGACCGCCCCTCCCCCTCCTCTGCACAGTAGTCGCCCCCACCGACGCATCCTGGGTTCTCTCGGACCCCCATCAGGTATTTGTACACGAGGTCACAAGGTCAGGATCTTCTCAAAAAAGAAGGAGCACAATACAGTCCCATAAGCACAATCATGGTTCACTTTCCGCTTACACAGCGACAGCTGTCGTTTCAACGACACCAACATCATCTGGGCCCACCCATAGTAGGTCCCACTCAACACACTCTCTACAATCATCATCTGCCCTCCACTGATGTGATGGAGCGCCTGGCTGCCCAAAATCTACAACACTGCTGCTGCCACTACCCGGGTCTCCAACCGCTCTAGATCCCTAATCGATATCCGAGTCCCTTTGACTCAGATACCTAGGCAACCATGTTGCTCTACGAACTCCATGATGTTATGCCCTTGCGGTAACACTGGCTGTGTATTTCCCACCATCCCTAATGGTGGGAGACCAGTCAGGGAATACAGATCCTGGACTGTCAGCTCAATCCTGTGCCCCTGCACTATAAAAACCTCATGATCTGGATCCCAATAATTGACAATCCGAGCCAACAAGGGCTCCCCAGCTCTCATCAGCGGGTTCTCCACAGATTTCAGAACTCCAAACCTGGCCAATGCACGACGGACACCCTGATCTGCTTTGATTTCCGTCCGTAATGTACCTAGGTCTCTCTCTCTCCACTTGATCTGTATATCTGCCATATCTGCACAAAACCATTATCTTTGTCAGTCTATAGATAGGTAAAACTGCATTCAATTACACAAAAACTGAATCTCAGCCCACAACAGCACTAAAACCACCTCCATCTAAAAGGTCGCACTTTTTGGCCAAATCCTGGGACAGGTCGCACTTTTCAGGCCCAAACCTGTGTCCCAAGTCGCAGTTTTTGCCCCAAAAAGTGCGACCTGGCCGTAATGATGAGGTAGGGGCTGTTACTGAGATTTGAGATCCTAATCTGAACTTTTAATCCATAAAAAAAAGAGAGTAGGATTAGGCTTCTTACCTGCAACTGATGGATCTTGATTCCAACGGTCGGTTTGTTCGCTACAATCGCCGCAAGATTTAGGGCCTTCCCTCCTCTCCACATTCACCACAGCTACACAAGCAAATGAATGTATTTGGAGGAAAAATGCCTTATTAGAAGAAAAACCCCTGTTTTTTCTTTCGCCCGCTGTGACCAAACCGTAGCCCCGTTTGACACATCGTTTGCACCGTTGGAAAGCTCTCACCGAGCACTCAAATGGGTATCTGTTAGTTTTTCATGTTTTGATACTTCACTAGGAAAAATTTTGTCCACGAAGGGTCTATTCACCTCTCCTCCAAATCGAATTTCTTCACTTACAACAGTTGTACTTGGGGCACCACTTTTCCTCCTTACTTGTCTTTGTTCGTGTTGATTTTCGTCATGAGATACCCTATTGTACTCATGTTTTTATGGTCCCCCTTTGGACCTTTACTGTGTGGCAGCACCATCGAGTCGCCCTTGTTTAGAGCATCCGAGTTGAGTCATCATCGCAGTCATGGAGTCTATCTCGAGTCCCTTTGTATCCCGCTATAGTCCTCCATCCTTCATTGCTTAGTCCCTCTCTGGTGTTGCACATTATGGCCTTCAGTACCATTGTTCCCTATCCCTCATGATATTGTGCCAGTCGCTGTCAAGACATTCATGCCCTTTATGCTCTAACAAGGGAAGTCGTCCATCCACTACTCAGTATCCCCCATTTCATCATCATCATTAGTGTCCGTCTGAGAGTCGCTCTAATATTTTCTCTCGTGCCTTAGTTGAGGATCCCTTATTGCCTCACCTATGGCAGACCTCCATCTGTTGAAATCAACTCATTTACTCCAGAAGCCAGGTCTAGAGGGCGATGTACCTTGGTTCAAGCTCCTTTCAGTATGATCGTGATCTGTATACTTGATGGTCCAGTGATGTAGCAACAACTATTGGTGATTCCCGGGTGTGTGTGAGATGTCTCAACCCTCATGAGGGGGTGGCCCTGCAGGTGGCCCCCCACATGCCCGCATGACTTCTTCATTTCAGCCTTTGATGCAGCTCCTTACATTTGATGATGTCGACCTCAGCCGCTTGCATCGCCTTTTCGATTTGCATGTATCACTCAGATTTTGCGAGCCCTTCCCCGTGTATAGGGGGCATTTGGGTTGTATTTGTATCTCATGTACTAAAATATTATTGTATAAGTCCTGGTTGTTATTCCAGGCACAACATGTATGTGAGATTCATCATTCTATTTTTCTGGCTCGTATTTATGCCAGCATGTACTTTATAGTTCGGTTCCTTGTTTACTGGACATACTATTATTTTGTACTTTGTCTCGGCGGGCATAGGTATGTCTCCCCCACCACCTTTAGCACAGGTACCACTTCATAAACTAGAGACTTGTTGCACCTGTAAGTCTCGTCTCCTCAGGGTCTAGTCCTTTAGCACATTAGACTACCTTACCTTTCTCTCTCTGACTTCCCTCTTGATGTCTAGTGATTGAGTTCTTACAACGTACTTCGGTAATATGATTTGCTCCTAACACTCGTACGTTGGGGGGCAATCTGTTACACCATTTTTTGGTCATCTAACCTATTATCATTAGATGAACCCATGTACACCATGTAAGACCAATTTTACTCTAAGTAAGATTGCTTTCACTATGTGAAATAACTTAGTAAAACACATTTATTAAGTTGTTTATGGTCTAAACAGGAAACCCCAAAAGGAAATAATAAACAAATCTATATTTGTTTATATTTCCTGGTCATATTTAACTCAAAACAAGGAAATCAATTAAAGAAATCCTTATTTATTTGATTATTTCCTAGGAATAAGTTATTTAAATCCCTATTTAAATAATATTCCTAGTTAAATTTGACTAAATCATTTATAAATAATTAAATAAATCATTATTTATTTAATTATATTCTCACCATTTCCTTAAAATAATAAATAAATCATTTATTTATTTATTATTTATAAATAAAAGAATTGACCCAAGTCAGAAATCCTTTTCCCTCCAACAAATATAATAAAATATTCCTAAAGGGTGGTTCTAGAATTTGATTAATAATATTTTATTCATGCACCAAGTTCTAGACCGCCCTAATATTTTGTTATAAATAGAAGGGTTTTCCCCATTCATTAGTCACCTTTCATTGCATTAGATCACTCTAGATCTATACTCTTGGTCACATTCTCCATTTTTGCCTTGTGAGCTCCCTTTGAGTTCTATGTTTGTCTGGGTTTTCTACGCCAACAAGAGAGAGAAATTTTAGATCTGAAATGCTAAGGACTTTCAAGAACCCATCCCATTGAGGAGAATTGGAAACACTTTTCTTGTTTTCCTCTCAGGTGCCCCCCTTTTAATATAAAAAATTCTTTCAAATACATTGTTCTTGTCTTGTCTATTGGATGCATAGAGCTACATTTTATTTTTACTTCTTAATGTCTTTTATGCTTAGATCTATATTTGTGCAGCATTATTTGGATCAACTAACTGCGGACTTAAAGATATTGGTAGCCATAACTGATGTTAGGGCTATTTGTTATGCGTAGCTAAAGTGGTATTTTCCGACGAAAGATTCATACTAACAGTAATAGATCCTGTTTCATCGGTAACTATGTTAGCAGCATAAGAGTAGAACAAGACCATATTTTAGCACATCTTAAGACAGAGAACTGGCCAATCATTATGGAAGCAATTTCTAATCTCGTCTTATTTTTAAGGTAGTCTCCCTTTATATAATCAATTTAATGGGTTTTGGTTTTATTTTTTGGTAAGACCCAAGCAATTGGGGGAAACAATGTTATGAAGATAAGGATAGAGCTAAGAAGGCAAGAATAAACATGGCTATGGTTGGGAAGGTTGAGCTTCTTCATCCTACCATCCCCAACATTCAATGAGAGCAACAACACACATTATGGTAGCAAAGAAAACAACCACAAATTGATCTCAAAGGAGGAATGGTAGTTGATGATGGAAGTAGAAAAGTGGATAGTAGAAAAATGCAAAGGATTAATAGAAGGAAATTTTTAGATGAGGTGGAAGGCTGGATATCATAACCCCTTCACTCATGCACCAATGACGCAAAGTTTGAAAGGATTGAAAAGGTATTTTGGAAAACCCAAGCCATTTTATATTAAGCAATGGAGAGAGCTCACGCTCTTCATGATGATTCTCTTCAAGCATTGAGAATTTTTGAAGGAAAATTAAAATTTATGTGCAAGGGGGTAATGGAATCTACTTCGAAGTGGAACTAACTTTAACGGGATACCCAATGGTGGGATAGGTAGAACCATTTGGGGAAAATAATACCGACCCCGTCATCTTAGACAAGGTAGACGAGTAATGGAATTGTTGTTAGCTAGCATTCCCATTACCACTACTACTGAGGAATATGGAATGGTGACACTATCTCAACAACTATAAGCCCTATAGTCTAGTTAAGGCAAATTTTCATTTTATCTATTGTATTTTTGGCCAATATCTTAGGCATAGGTTAATAGCAAGATGGATGGATCTATTTTGGGGCCTTTTTTATATATATTTTTGTTTAGATTATTTCCTTAATGGCCAAACTGATGAAACTAGGAGTTATTGAGTGTTTGCTTTCCCAGAGGCTACCATTCCTCACTCTAATGATTGTACTCTTTTTTTTCTTTCTATAATGTGAATTATTAGTACATTCTAGTTTAAAAATAAAAAAAGACAACAAAAAGATATTTATACCAAAATCATAAAAACACTATGTTGAGTCTCAAAAGTGTTTTCCATATTCATACATATTTCCATTATGTCATTACCATTTAGCTCTAATTTCATAACTATCTAACCTAAAACCCTACATCAAGTAACCATTTTCATAAATATATGGTTAGGATCCTTGTCTTCCAAAGTTATTTATTTTATGTGTTTAAAGTGAATTTATGATTAGAAACTAGAAAATTAATATAGTTTCATATATTTATATATGTGTTATGAGTTTTGTGACATGTGTAGGTCAAAAGGAAGCTTCTAAAAGACCTTTATGTGGCCTCCCAAAACCAAATTCGAATTTGAGTGGAGAAAATCATGGGATCATGAGGACATGTGTCTCATTTCCTTTTTGTATTGAAACTCTAAGAAGATGTGTGTCTCATTTCTTATTTGTATTGAAACTCTAAAAAGACGTGTCTTATCATTTCCTATTTTGATTGTAACTCTAGAGATATAGGGAGAGATTCATGGACTCTCATTAATGAGATAACTTCTCATATTTTTATATAAATAGGGAAAGCTTTTTCCTATCAAGGGTAGAGAAAAATAGGAGAAGAAGAGAAAGGATTATAGAGTGTCTTGTAACAGAGCTTAAGATGGAATGTGATGTAGATTTGTGAGTTTATAAATAAAGAAGTTTATTTCTTTGATACTGTTTTGATCACATCTTCAAGGAGCTAAGTATTACACCAAATTGGTAGCAGAGGGTCCCTGCTTTTCGAGAAGGTTTTACATGTTTTCTAGATAAGTCATTTTCAATTCTATTTTGTCATATTTCCTTAGACTGCTTTATGAAATCATAGCTTTTAGCATTATGTTTCATGTTATTTGCTTGGATAAAGGATCCTCATGATATTGCAGTTAGTCTTTTTCTCAAGCTCTTCCAATACATCTCTATTAAATGAATGGGATTCAATTGTAATATTCTGAGTTATTAGCATTTCATTTTCTGTTACTTAGTTAAAAGGAAGATCCTCATTATACTACAGTTAGTCTCTTTCAAAAGCTCTTTCAATAAACCTCTAATTCATGAATGAGACTTAGTTGTAATATTGTGAGTTATTGATTGTTTTTCTTTATCACATTATGATTAATCTCTTTCAAAAGCTCTTCTAATAAACCTCTAACTCATGAATGAGATTTAGTTGTAATGTTATAAGTTGTTTCAGCATTTCATAGGAGATCCTTACTACATTATAGTAATATTTTTCTCAAACTTTTCCAATAAACTTCTATCAAATGAATGAGATTTCACTATAATGTTTTAAGTTACTGTTTGTTTCAGCATTTCCTTTTATGTTTTAGGAGATCCTCATTGCATTAGAATTAATCTTTTTTACAAGCTCTTCCAACAAATCTCTAACTAAATGAATCAAATTAAGTTGTAGTGTTTTGAGTGACTTTTCATTTCATGAATGTTCATTTAGAAGCTGTAATATCCATGGATTAAGACTCTCTGTTTTCATCATTTTCTAGTTAGGAACAGAATTTGCAAATAAACTCTGTTTTAATTCATTTATTAACATTTCATTTTCTCCCTTTTGACATAGATCTAACTTCATCTTTTTAGCATAGAGTAGCATACTAAGCATCAAACATAAAAAAACCCCAAAACAACAATAAAACACTAAAAACAACGAAGTAAGAAAAATGGATACTTAGGCACATATAGTGCATCACACTTCATCAGTTTACTAGCCCTGGTCGATAATTTATGTTAGCAATTTAGGACACTAAATTGACTAAACATTTTGGCGCCGTTGCCGGGGAAGTGTAACTAAGTAGCCTTATTTCATACATTTAAAAAAAAAAAAAATTAATAATTTCTCAAGTATGCTCTCCTCCTGCACTTTGTGTGATCTAGAGGATCAGAAAAAGAATTTTTATGTTAAAAATAATAATAAATTATGTTTTCATCATTTCATTTCATTTTACAATAAACTTTAAAAATGATGAAAATTTTTAATTTCAATAATTGTTTTGTTTAATAAAATATATATGTATATTTTTGAATTTTTGAAAATATAATATATAATTTTATTAACAAAAAAAAAATAAAAAATAAAAAAATTGGCTCATGGAAATAAGACCCGCGCATACTCATGAGGCCAGCCTTTGGCTTGGCTTTACGCATATATGCAGTCCTTCAATCCACACAAAGACCCATGCACTGCAATTTAAAAAAGAAAAAGAAAAAGGAACCTTCTCTTTTCCATATTCATTTTTCCTCAAACAACAGTTATTAGAAATCATTTTTAAAACTTTGCACACAATGAAGGTATATCACAGGAAGAAACTATTAATGAGGAGAAGATTGAAAATTGCTGATGAAGAGAAGATTACAAATTCAATTGTAGGGACAGACAATGGAAGTGTATCATATGAAGAAATCGTTGATGAAGAGAAGATTTTAGACTGTTGATGAAGAGAAGATTACAGATTCCATTGCAAGTAATTGGAATGAGGGATATCGATCTAAAATTTTCTGTGAGATACAAGCCATTACACTTCAAAACCTACAAATAAAAACAAATCAAACCACAAGTAATTGCGAGAAAATGAAATGCGTAATTGTCAAAAACACCCGATTTTAAAACGAATTTTCTAAGCAAACCGAGGCGAATTAGAAAAAAATAAAACATGGGTTTTTTCGAGAACATGGTGAATTAGGTAATTTTGTAAAAACTTTCTGAAATTTGCAGCCATTTGGGAGAAATTCGGGGTTCTTCAGAGTACTAATTTACAGTGTGTGTGAGAGAAAAATGTTTTTTTTATGAAAACAATCATGGTTTTATAAAATTCAATTTTGAGAAATAATCAAGGATCTGATTTCCTTATTTGAAGGAAATGTGGCAGAATTCATCTGTGGTGGCACATGATGAGTGACAAATGAATTATTTGAGGCAAAGACATTATCACATGTGCATCAAATGCAAGTTGTATAAATTGAGAAGGATTATGCCTTCATCTCCTTCATAGTTAGGAACTTGACTTTAGAAATTTCAAGCTTTTTATTTTTATCTTGCATGAAAGAGGCATTGGCATGACTTTGTTTCAAAAATATTCATAAGGACAATTATTTCATCCATGCTTTATTTCATTTAAAATAAATAAATAAATAAATAAATAAATAAATAAATTAAATAAAATAAAATCTTTATTAATAATTTCTTTTTAATAAAGAAAAAAAATTCAAAAAAAAAAATCTTCTTAATAATGGTTTGCAGGTAAATTGGAAGATTATTTAGATGATTTCTAAACATTTGGCATTAATATTGTTGATGTATATTATTCTATAAAGTTTTAACTTGCAGAACACAACGAATCTCTGTGATGCCAATTGTTTTACTAAGCACAGTGCATGAAGTCATCCGACAATAGGGAGTTGATTTATTTTTCATGGTTATTCTTTAAAAATGGATTGTTATCGATATTATGAATTAGACCGAATATAGAACTTTTTTATTTACCTTAATCTGTTTCATTTGAAATTTAATTTTTGCGTAAGAATCAGAAAGAAATTAACTACTTCTTTTCTAACACACTTATGTTCTTTATGTCAAGTTTTTTTTTGCAGATTTGGGATGATCGAATGATCATTGAAGGAAACTAATTGTGCGCATGATTGGTTTTCGAAGGACCGATTTCATGAAAACATAAGAACAAGTCTATGTTCATATCCATCAAGACCATTACTTTTCCTCCCTTTTTAAATTGTAAATCTAACCAAGAAATTCAAAGCAAACCACCATTATTTTCCCAGCAAGAGTTAGTTGTTCATTTTCCTTCATTCACATAAACTTTCCATTACTTTTTGTCTACTCCAAAAATAAAAGCAAGAATCTCACCTACATGCTTATTTCCATTGTCATTTTCCATTTTTCATTGTCCATTTCCATTTTCCTTTTCCTATCCTTTTCATTTTGCAAATAAACCTTGCTTCAATGCAAATTATTGAATTCATAGTCCTTCAAAAATTATTCTTTCATGCTCGCGTTAGATGATGGAGGATTCCTTAAGGTCTTCTTTCTAACAAATCTTGGCCTATCAACATTAGCACATTATCTAGGTCCAAGACTAGAGTCCTTAATAGTACCTTGCGGCTTGTATGCATTAATGACAAGTTCTCTCGCTGACAATCATGGGAATACATCAATGTCCCTTGATCGTCAGATCTTGCAAGTGGCTCGAAATCAGCCCATTTATTCGCACTTTGCAAGACGTACTTAGGTACCTTGGAACTCATTGACATTAATGGTGAGTTTGCCTCGCATTGGTTAACGACATTCATCAATGGTCGGTAATCCAATGACTTCTCTTCATGCTTGACATCAACACATTTATTCGCATGACTATAATTGTACCATCGGATTTTGTAACAATTGAAGACTACATCATTTCAGCAGTTTGCAGCAAGAATCAATTTGTATCAGCAGCAATAAAGATCTCAATCTTGCCATCAGCACAAATAGAACAAAGAGAACAAAAAAGCAGATCAAATTCATTTTTACATAGTTCCTAATCCAACAACATCAACAACCACACTCTTCAGTATACAAAACTCATCCACATTTAAGGTAAGTGAAGGTATGTGATTTTCTAATTTTTAGTAATGTAATTCATTAGAATGCTAAAATTGTAACTTTGGAAAAATTCCTCACTCCCTTTTTCACATTGTCATATCTTTAGTTGGGGAAGAAGGGACATCATTTCATATCCACATGTCATACACTATCACACATTTTCATTTCATTTCCACCCGCAAATACTTCCCAACCAACTATTGTTGCAACATGATCCAACAGATTATATATCTTGCAAATGATCAATTCATTGATGAAGTAATTGATTTTAAATGTTTTCATGAACTTTGATGCAACAAAGAAAATAAAGCATTGTTACACAAGAACCATTGCTAAAAAAAAATCGGTTGTCACACAAAAACCAACCATAAAAAAAAATGTTGCAATCAAATGTATTATGTTTTTCCAAAAGAAAATATTATAAAGAAAAGTTTGGAACGAATCAATATGATTCAAAACTCATAAAAGATCAACTCATGAACAAATGAATCATTGCAATAGTTGCATGAGGACATGCAACAACTTCAGTTGGGGGGTATGTTGAGTCTCAAAAGTGTTTTCCATATTCATACATATTTCCATTATGTCATTACCATTTAGCTCTCATTTCATAACTATCTGACGTAAAACTCTACATCAAGTAACCATTTTCATAAATATATGGGTTAGGATTATTTTCTTCCAAAGTTATTTATTTTATGTGTTTAAAGTGAATTTATGATTAGAAACTAGAAAATTAACATAGTTTCATATATCTATATATGTGTTATGAGTTTTGTGACATGTGTAGGTCAAAAGAAAGCTTCTAAAAGACCTTTATGTGGCCTCCCAAAACCAAATTCGAATTTGAGCGGAGAAGATCATGGGATCATGAGGACATGTGTTTTATTTCCTTTTTATATTGAAACTCTAAGAAGATATGTGTCTTCTTTCTTATTTATATTGAAACTCTAAAAAGACATGTGTCTTATCATTTCCTATTTTGATTGTAACTCTAGAGATAGAGGGAGAGATTCATGGACTCTCATTAATGAGATAACTTCTCATATTTTTGTATAAATAGGGGAAGCTTTTTCCTATCAAGGGTAGAGAAAAATAAGAGAAGAAGAGAAAATATTATAGAGTGTCTTGTAACAAAGCTTAAGATGGAATGGGATGTAGATTTGTGAGTTTATCAATAAAGAAGTTTAGTTCTTTGATGTTGTTTTGATCACATCTTCAAGGAGCTAAGGATTACACCAAATTGGTAGTAGGGGCCCCTGCTATTCGAGGAGGTTTTACATGTTTTCTAGATAAGTCATTTTCAATTCTGTTTTGTCATATTTCCTTACTTAGACTGCTTTCTAAAATCATAGATTTTAGCATTATGTTTCATGTCATTTGCTTGGATAAATTATCCTCATGATATTGCAGTTAGTCTCTTTCTCAAGCTCTTCCAATACATCTCTATTAAATGAATGGGATTCAATTGTAATATTCTGAGTTATTAGCATTTCATTTTCTATTTCTTAGTTAAAAGGAAGATCCTCATTATACTGCAGTTAGTCTCTTTCAAAAGCTCTTCCAATAAACCTCTAATTCACGAATGAGACTTAGTTGTAATATTGTGAGTTATTGATTTTTTTTCCTTATCACATTATGATTAATCTCTTTCAAAAGCTCGTCTAATAAACCTCTAACTCATGAATGAGATTTAGTTGTAATGTTATAAGTTGTTTCAACATTTCATAGGAGATCCTTACTACATTATAGTAATATTTTTCTCAAGTTCTTCCAATAAACTTCTATCAAATGAATGAGATTTCACTATAATGTTTTAAGTTACTGTTTGTTTCAGCATTTCTTTTTATGTTTTAGGAGATCCTCATTGCATTAGAATTAATCTTTTTCACAAGTTCTTCCAACAAATCTATAACTAAATGAATCAGATTAAGTTGTAGTGTTTCGAGTGACTTTTCATTTCATGAATGTTCATTTAGAAGCTGTAATATCCATGGATTAGGACTCTCTGGTTTCATCATTTTCTAGTTAGAAACATAATTTGCAAATAAACTCTGTTTTAATTCATTTATTAACATTTCCTTTTCTCCCTTTTGACATAGATTTAACTTCATCTTTTTAGCATAGAGTAGCATACTAAGCATCAAACATAAAAACCCCAAAACATCAATAAAACACTAAAAACAACGAAGTAAGAAAAATGGATACTTAGGCACATATAGTGCATCACACTTCATCAGTTTGCTAGCCCTGGTCGATAATTTATGTTAGCAATTTAGGACACTAAATTGACTAAACACACTAAATTACATTTTTTCCCTACGAAAAGAAATTTGTACTTTCATTCATATTAAAAAGAAAATACAATTTATATATACACACAAAAAGTGTGCATCCATCAAGGTTATGCCCATATCCTTGTGTAGCTAATCATTGCATCGATTATACTATTAGTATATATGCTTACATTCTTCCAACAAAAACGTAAAAAATAAAAATAAATATAATACAATTAGGGAGAACAAGTAATGTATGCATCACTAGTCTTCCCCTTCTTCTTTTGGACCTACAGCCAGACCTCGGGCTTGGGATCCCTTGGAACCAGGGCAAAACACCCATTGATGACTCTAGTGAGTTTTATTTATATGAGTCTAATCCTTCTGATACATGGGCTCGCTTTATACACCTTGTTTCATCCTCCCTTTGATTCAATTTTTGTTGCAATTTTGTCACCTATATCAGTATTGTGTCTGTCCCACACTAATTATAAGTAGTATCATTATGATCTTGAATTCCCACTTCCTCTTTGTCTAAATTATCCATGATTTCTTATTCTTCCTTCTCAAGGGTATGTATGTCTGTAAACTACCATCCTCTTGGCTTATTTTCCTTTTTTGGGGGGAGTTTTTTTTTTTATGTGTGGGCATGTGTTCTTCAAATGTCTTGTTTGAAATAGTTCCTACATCTGAAAGTTTTTTTCTCATAGTCTAGAGATTGGGCCCACTTGAGATATTTGTGTTTCAGAATAATATGATCTAGTAAGCCTTTGCTCAAATCAATATCCACATATATTCTAGCAAAGGGGAAAATTCCTTTCTCAGTCCTATCACTGTCCCTCTTTTTGATTTTTTCCAAAGTGTTACCTATATCCTCTAGAACCTTATGGTGCCAAAAGGAAAGAGGAAGTTTTGGGAGCCTACGCAAATGACATTTTTGAGACCACCATGTTTTTTGCATCGAATTCTGAGAACCATGGGGTTTTAAAGAGTTCAACATTTCCCCAAAACCATGGATCTTCATTAAAAAAAAAATCATAATATTTTTCTGTATCAAAATTTATAATGAAGAATCCTTTGGAACATAGGTATAGGTCATAATTAGATGTCCATGAGGAGAAGATCCATTGATGTGATG
This sequence comes from Pinus albicaulis, assembly GCA_034641835.2. Classification (NCBI taxonomy): domain Eukaryota; kingdom Viridiplantae; phylum Streptophyta; class Pinopsida; order Pinales; family Pinaceae; genus Pinus; species Pinus albicaulis. The sequence goes on along the minus strand of CM076577.1, from coordinate 921,927,438 downwards.
CTTTTTGGTTTTGGCCAAAACCCATTAAATCGAAAAATGGTCACATTTTTTGCATGGTAGAGAAGAGGGTGTTTACCTACGCAATATCAATTTCCATTGTTGGGGGGAGCTCCATTTGTTCAACGATAGGATGGGCCCAATATGTTTTGTATTTATTCTATAGATTGGGAGGGTTTATTTCTTAATACCTCTTTAAAAGTGTTGGTTGTTCCCTTTTGTATTCTAGGGCTTAGAGCCCCACCTCTCATCCCCATATTTAGTATAATAGTGGAGTCCCTTTGTACATGATAGTCTTTAATCTGACCTAAATTTTCAAGAAACCTCCCCTCAAATTGCAGATTTTGTCAAAGGACTGGTATGACCATTTATTGCCAATACTTTGTTTCATTTTTGTTAAAAGTGTTTAAGCTCCTCACTCAAAATTTTGAGGTCTTCCCATATATTTTTTTTATAGAAAATTTTGAAAAGGAATTTTATCCTACCCTCTTTTACCTTTACTTAGCTCAAATCCCTAAAAATGGAAGTCCGCAACTTGAGAAGGAAATACACAAAAATTTAACGAGAACAGACTACGAATCATAACCATAAATCTCGAAACAAAGCATATACTAAACATCGAAGAGAGGGTTTGTGGGGACTTACATAGAGACCCATAACATGCCTTCAGGTCATTCCGCTCTTATGCTCCATATTTTTCATACCCCATACCCACTGTATAGAAACACTCGTGGCAAGAAATAAGCATACCCCAAAAGCATATAAGCCCTATAACTCCTTTGCATATGAACTGGATTAGTTGTGTGCCACCAACACCGCAATACCAATAAAAAACTCCATCTACATAATAGTTGTAATATTCCTAATGGAAAAATTAACAGTAATACCAAAACAATGTACAAGGAACAACAAAATAGACAAGGAAACACAACCTAAATCAAAACACAATAAACACCAACAAAAGATTGTGAGACATTTTATTAATATATTGAGAACGGATACATAAAATGAGTTGAAATCATAGAACATAGGCTTTCTATGCAAGCTAAGAAAAACCAAGAAAGATAACTCAGACCTAAGAGTGGAAGTGCCCTCGAAGTGATCTGCGCACTACCAAAAAATAATCGATTATTGGTTATTGGCTAGAATGATGATCTAATGGTTGAATACTCCTTGGAATAATTTGAAATTTTAGCCACGTGATGCTCTCACCAAACCCACAATGACCCAGAAATGGTTTGGCTTAACTCTGTAACAACCTAACCCCACCTACCCCGGTGGAGCGATTGCTACTCTCTAATCCAACTCCTCTTGTATTGTCAGAAGAATGGGATTATTATTATTATTGTTTTTCCTTTATTTATTTTAATTATCAATTCTTATTCTATGATATATATATATATATGAACTGACTCCCCTTTAACCATCCAGGTGGGTCCCTCTGGGACATGTCACCCCTATGCCTTCACCACATCGCCTCCTTGATGGCTCCTAGTCTGCTCTCCTCTTGCGCTTTTGGGGACAACCCTCCGAGACACGTCATCCTTGCCTCGCCACTGTAATGTGTTTGTGTGTGTATGATACACTCTTGATCTAAGCGATGATTACAGAAGGACTAGATTTGCAAGTTTAATTCAACTCTTCCTCCATAGACCCGTCATGCTCAATGCCTCCACTTTATCAGGTTGATGATGAATTTAAATGCTTTATCCCGACCACAAAGGTTTTTGGTGCCTTTACCAATTCTTACTCGCACCAACTGCATATCTGCATATTATCAGTGCATGCGACACTAAAATAAAAGTAGGTCTTTATGCATACATGCTTTAGGGAAAATCCCAGTCTTCAGAATTATTTAACAAAGTATATTTCCTTTTAATTTACCCCTGTACACCAAACATAGTTCAAGTAATTTGGTGCAGTAATTAATTTTAACAACCAACATATACTAATGTCTTTAACCAGGTTTCTCTATTCAAGACAAATTAAAAATAAATGTACATATAATAACACATGCATTCCTTAGCTATTGATTATATCATTCAACCAAAAAAGATACATTTATTCATTAAAAAGGGAAACCAATGACTGTTGCAACCACTCAGTGACCATATACACAAATACCTGTGCATAATGTTCCCTTACATTACAAGAAGAGACATAGTGACATATATGGATCTCAACCTTGTGAGGTTCATAGCAAGGAACATATAGAAGAGGTGAAATCTTGTGTGAAGTGCAAGAATATCAATTTAGGTATATATAGCTAATGAGGTCATGCCTTACACAACACATAATATATATTTGTGGGATTGAGATCTAAATAAAACGAATGCAATGATCCAACATCATATTTTACACTACCAAGACTTGGAGAAGACCCACACCCAGGTCAATAAGAGTAGAAGAGTAAATCATCCATATTACTCCATTATAACACAACAATGAAATAAAAACATGTAACCCACATAGCCAACACTCTTCAATAAGAATGAAGTACTCATGTTAATAGATCAGTGTCTAAGATTGTTCTGATGCACTACCTTAGCTCCTTCAAGCATTGACTCAACACATTAATCAATCCTATATATAATGATAATTGCATACATTCCTAGGGAGGAAATAACATCATTTAAACTAGAAACGAAAACATGTTTTATTATGAATAAAAAACATAGGAGAAATTATATTAAACAATGCAAAAATGTTCCAACCCAGAGTGGGAATCTAGCTCTCCACCCAACCATAAAAAATCTACAACCACTATTACTTGTAGTTGTCACCCCCAGGCCAGATTATAAAGCTTGAGGTGGAGTGACTTCGGAGGGAATCCTTCAATGAATACACAACTAAACCAGAGCATCAAAAACCTACCCGACCTTCATCCTCAAGGCAGGCCACTACTCTTTGTAATGTTTATTCCAAACAAGTTTCGATAGGGCCTTTAACGATTTTATTACTCCCCTTAGAGCTCAGCAACGTAGCTCTAAGTCTTGATTTCTCCCCCTCTGCTCTATTGATCATTTTTGAATGTTGATCGAGTGTGTGAATTCCTAATTCAATGAATGAGGTCGAATTCGCTTCTTGTTTCCTCTTATTTTCTCCCTTTCTCCATGAGAGTTGAATAGGAGAATTGAATGCGAGCATCCCCTTTCATTTCCTCCACCTTCTATTTTCTCTCTTGCACACCGATTTCCTCCCACTATCCTCGTTGCTAGCGCAGTCAAATATTCATAACTCGTGATCTCCCTTCCTTGTAATGTTTTCCAAGGAAGAATGAATCTGTGTACTTCTCTTGCATCCTAATTTAATTTCGAGAATCAGTGCATTAAAACTAACCAACCAATATTTAATGGATGACATTACCAGTTCAGGTTTTCCTACAACAAGCAAACCTTGAACATCCCAAGCAACTAACCTCCTCAACCAACCAAGGACTGATATTTAAATCAACAATTCTCTCAAGCAATGGAATTTGTGTCTCTCTCTAAGCCTTTTAATTAAACTTATTTACATTGCGTACATAAAGATGATAAATTGGGATATTACAAACTCCAAGCCAAGATCAATCCCACCAAGTGATGCGAATTACCAAGCTAATTAGTAAAACACATAGATGAAGAAATGCGGATTTTCGACTTAATTAATCTGAAACTTCATCCCTAATCTTCTCTCCCAAAACACACAAAAACCAAGAAATGGTTTGGGCTAATTACGACCCATGAAATTAACCTTCAAGTGGTGTGAATGGATCTCTGGCTGGATACATGCACTATTGGGATATGCTACCATTAATCTCCCCAAAAATCACCACTGGAAATTTCCTCATGCCCCTCTACAAATTTATCTTAGGAAACCCAACCTTTTCTTAGCCCCTTGCTCCAAGAATAAGCTCTCTCTCAACGTTTATGCGTGCTATGTCTCGAAACCTCTACACACTTCAAAAATTGACAAATTCGGCCCACAAATAATCTCCAACACTAGCGCTGCAAAATGTCACCAAACTCGAACCTCGAAATGAGAATTTCACCTGCAAATTATCCGACTCAATCAACTCTTTGTAGTTGCACCATATGGGTGCCCACGAACTGCCTATGTTCCTAGGAAGTGCACATACCTAGTTTACTCCTACAAATAAAGCTCTGTGGAAGCCAATAAATGGACTCCCCAACTCCCTCACTAGGAAACACTCAAAGTTATTCAAAATGAGGGTGGGATTTTGCTTGAAACTCCCATGCTAAACAAAATTTCTTCTTTTGATAAACAACTCTAGGAGAATATGAAATGTGAAGTTTAATGGTTAAAATATGTTCAACAAATGAATCCATCCTCCTTTCATAATTTATCCCCATGATTCTAGACTCATTTTTAATATTCTTTTATTGTTGGGGGCCATTTTCCACTAAGTGATTTTTTTCGCCATTTTAATAAAAAAATACTTGACACCTTTCTCCAAAATAATATTTTCCATTTATAATTAATATTACCAAAACTAGGAAAAATTCCTTAGTTATTCTCATGCTCACAAAATTATGGATATTATAGTCCTTGCCACCAAAAATTTCTTTTCATCAAGCAATTCTCAAATAAGTGCTTCCTCTCTCTATTGACCCAAACTATCATTGAAAATAATACTGAGGTCCCAAATGTGCCACTGAATCACCTTGAATTCATGCACTATCCTGTCATAAATGAATCCCTCGATACCAGGGTCCTAAATCATCCTACTCAATGTGTAGTGCTCCTTGCCCCACAAGACACAATCACCGGAAACACTCTGCATATCGTTAGTAAGTAGAGTACCTCGATCACGTGGAACCCTAACCAACTCCTTGAGAAGATGCCCTGTTGAAAAGCTAATCTCATGCACTAGAGTAGACTCCCAAATATGCAATCCAACCCCCGTGGAGATGAATCCTCACCCGCCTAAACTCTTTGTGATCTCCTCCCGTTGATCATCTTACCATACTAGTGAAGTGCCTCATGCTATCCACAGGTCACTAGGGAACGAAATGCTCTCCATAAATCTGAGACCTAATGGAAGGTATGTCTAATATGCTCTTGCAAAAATTAGATCATCCTTCTGGGTAGCTGAACTGCCAAGCCCTGAAGTGTTGGGGTCCCATGATAGTCTCAAAATAATGCCACCATGTTAACATTATGCTAATTTTATTATAATTGTCTGCCCATCATGTACAGAATGTATCCTTCTCTCCTGGATCCTGACGACGAAATATCTCTAAATACCAAACACATCCTACCCAAGCATCTCTGTTTGGTCTAAAATGTGGATGCAAATTAGAGTTTCATTTACTATCAATCCGGGTAAGTAAACTTCGAGGATCATCCAATATATATGGACTTAGAGACAAACTAAACTAAGCTAGGTGAAGAAATGCCAAAGTTCCCTTACAGGAGGTCTTTCATTAGGATCTCCAACACCTATTTAGTCATTTAACAAAATGAAATCTAAAGACATTGTGACAAGTGTAAGAAATATTAAGGTTCCATTACAGGAGACTGTTCATTAATATTTCTAATCATCTTAATCAACAAACCATTTAAACTAATGAAATTAAAGCACTTAAACCTAATTCTGATTGATTGCATGAAATTTTAAAGCTCTCTTACAAGGGACTATTCATTTATATCTCAAGCATATAAATCAGAAACTTAAACTAATGAAATCAAACATTAAATAACAAATCAGATTCATTGAAGGAAACATTATTACTTTCTTACGAAAGGTCATTCGTTAATATTCCAAACATATGAACCTAATAATTTAATCTAATGAAATTTACAAACAAACATAAAATAAAAGCCTACTAAAATAAAAGTGTACTTGCTAGGCAATGGGGACCCTTCCAAGGATTCACAAGCACACAAAAATAAAATTCAAATGTAGAGGATCAAAGAAGCTTCGTCTTATTTATCATCAATTGAAAATTGCAATTGCAACCATTACATTGATTCCCCAATCTAACTTCTCACTACCAACCTATAAGATACTAAGATTACAAAATGAAGAAGAATATTAAGATTAAGATTACAAATGAAGGAGATAACACTCCTATTTATAAAAAAGCTATGATAACAAACTCATAAATGTAAATCCACTATTCCCTCCTTTGACCCACATATTTCTCAACCAATGGTGACACATAACCCTATCCTCCATGATCTCCTCCACGAGGTCCATGATCTCCTCAAATTCGAATTTGAACATAGAGTGCCACATAAGGGTGCCTAGGAAGCTTCTTTTGTACCTACACATGTCAAAAAACTCATTCTAATTGTTAGGTATAAGTATAAGCATATTATTTTCTAAAGTTTAACAACAAATCCACTTAAAATTGTTAAGAATTAATAAACTTTGGAAAAGCATAGTTATAACCCAATGATGAGGTAAATGTAATGATGTGGAGGAATGAAGGTGACATGAAGGTAATATGGAAGTAATGTGAAGGTATTGGTGAATAATGGAGTGAGAATAGGGACTATTTTGAGGCCCAACATACCCCCAAACTGAAGGTATTGCATGTCCTCATGCAATCTATTACATCACTTTTTGATACTTGAGCTTTGGCTTAAACTCTGCATGATATCATTTACTTAACTTTTGCAAATTTTTTTGATGAACTGCAACTTGGTTGGTTCTTGTGTTTCAACCATATTTTGTTTGTTGCATTCAATTTTAATGTATGATCTTTGCATATTGATAATGTGATTTTTATTGCAGAGTATTTTTGTTGGAATGCATCATGGTTGGTTCTTGTGTGACAATCATGATTGTGTTGGCATTCAATTATCTTCTAAGTACTTTTTGAAAAGCCATTTATATGCTCATGATGATGTAATAGAAAATATATTTTGAAATTATGTGGGCTCTGAATGTGATATGAATATTTTTAATGTTATATGAATGTGGCAACATATGAATGTGAATTTATTTCCCCCCTCAACTGATGGTTTTGGTAATTTGAAAAAATGATGAAAGGAAGTGAATTTTCTCCAAAAATTATCATTCTAACTTTTCAAGGAATTAAATGGTTAAAAGTTAGAAAATATCATACCTTAACTTACCCTTTAAAAAATGGATGAGAGTTGTGCATGTGTGGCTGCAAAATTCTGTTCATAGTCTTCTTTACTTGGTTGTGAAAATGGTGGATGAAATCGAAAAAGTGAATCTTTTATTGTTGATGCGTCTGCTACTAAATCTGTTGCTGGATCTTCTGCTGAAAGTTCAGAATCTGTTGCTGAATGCGGATGAAAATGTATAAGGCTTGGAAGGTATACAAAATTCAGAATTTACACTCCCCCCCCCCAGCCTTATTTATTGACTTGTCCTCAAGTCATTTACATCAAAAACTGAAAAAGTAATGAAAGTAATTCTGCGTCCTCTTCTACAAAATGATTGGTCTTCAAGTCTTCAACGCTCATTGGCACAATTCTTGTCATGTGAATAAATGTTTCGGTGTCGAACATAACAAGAAATTGTTAACTTAGTGGCCATTGATGGATGCCACTAGTCAACACGAGAGCTCCCATTTTTAATGTGGATGAGAGTCAAGATGCCCCGAACACATCTTTCTAAGTATGAATGATTTTGTTGTTGTCGAATACTCAGAAGATTCGATGAACAAGAGACATTGATGTATTCCCTTTGTTTATTGGCATGATAGCTTTCCCTTAAGGCATGCAAGCTTCAAGTTGTTTTTAGAAAAATATTTAGACTCAAGGATTATGGACTCAATGGTGTATGGAAGCAAGGTTTTATTTGCAAGTGTAGGAAAAAGGAAACTGATAATGAATATGTAAAGTGTACCAAAAATCTTGTAGATGAGCTTTGTTGGTTTTATTGGTGGGTTAGGATTGAAGAAAATGTAATGAAGTGTATGTGGTAATGGAAAATGGATAATGACTCTTGCTGGAAAAAAAATGCATTATGGCATGAAAACTCTCAAATATAGAAAATCTGCTCCTTAATTATGGACTGCCCGCTAAAATAGCCGAGTTTGACCAGCGTTGACCAACCACCTGTAGACGTCGAATTCAAGTGTGGATAGGTATTTCACCATCCTTGTACATTTAGGAACAAACCCCAACTCTTTGAATTTTGCTAATCTGTCATGCAACATGTCAAACCATTAAGCTATTACAGGAAGTTGCAAGAACTTGTAATTTTATGGAAATTTCGGTTATGATCATGGACTGGTTCTTTAGGGTTTCTCATGAAATTTGTCTTTGGAAGACCAATTGTCATCACAATGTAATCTCCTTACTGATCACTTGATTAACCTGTAACCTGCGAAAAAAACTTGGCAGAAAGAAAACATAAGTGTGTTCAAGAGGAAATGGCCATTTCCTTCATGATTCTTACGCAAAAATTTTGTACCAAATAAAACAGATTAAGAAAATCAAAGTGTTGAAATTAGCTCAATTCATGATTTATTATCAATCCATTCTTAAAGAAATAACCATGAAAAGTAAATTTACTCCCTGTTTTTGTCAGCTAACTTTTGTGCATGGTGAAAAGCTTGGCATTATAGATTTGTTGTGTCCTGTAGATTAGTATGTTATAAAGCATACAAAAATATGAAGTTTCCATGAAAATTACCATCCAACTAAATAAATTTCATTTGCGCTACGTGAATTATGTGCAAAGTGTTTGTTTGTTTTTTTATTTTTATTTTATTTTTTTTAAATTTTTCACCTGTACCAACTCTTGCAGTGTTAACCAATTCCTGTAGTTCTCATGATTCTCTCAATTTGCATACCACCAAAGTTTTGTTTTATAAAATTCAAATATCCTTCACATAATTTATCATGCCAATATTCACCCTTTAAATCCTTCAAAACAATAATTGTCACGAAACACATAACAATTTTTTTTATTTTATTTTATATATATATATATATTATAAAATGATAACAATCATAACATAATAATAACAATCATAACCTAACATTGTAAAACAATGTATTAATATATTAATACAATTATAACCTAACAACATAACAAACATTAAATATATACAACAAATTACAATTAAAAATATAACAAATTACAACTATATTAATATATTAATACAATTATAACAACATAACAAACATTAATTATAATAACAATTTAGAACTAAAAATATATAACTAAATCAAAACAAATTAAAACTAAATACAAAATGAATAAATAAATAAATACAATATATAACAAAAATAAATACAAATCAAAACAAATTAAAACTAAGAACGCAAAACAAATGCAAAAAAAAACGCAAAACATGTGAAATAGCGGGATTGAAGGCATATGGAGGGTTTTTCATTGAGGCAGGATAAGAACGGTTGTGCTGCAAGAAGGACCGGCCTCGTCGACGACTAGATTGCAGTGCAGAATACACCAATCAGATTTGCGAGTCACCGATAGGTTCACGGAGGCAGGGATTACGTCTTGATTGCAGCAACTGAACACTTTATATTCGAGATCGCAATATCTTCATTCCCGAGCTCGATCCAACATTTTCGTCACTCATAGATCGATCTAGCATTTCCGAGGGGAGCCTGCAAATTTGCGTTCAAAATTTGAATTCGCAGGGTAAACTAAGATTCACGCGTAGCATGGAAAAGAACAATTGTTCGAGCATCCGAATTATCCAATTGTGATGGTGTGGCTGCTGGGATTTTCCACAAAGTGGCTTAGAACTTGAGATTCCTCATGTAATGGTTGTTGCTTATATTGGGTGTCTGATACACTTGCCTTAGTTGTTGAAACATCCTCTGCCTTGCTTACTCTTTGGATTGAATTTTTCTCCTCCTCTTGCAATAGAAGGATGTTGTAGATACGGCTGAGAAAGGGGGCCCTTGGAAGCGAATGGGGTACTGGTACACCTAAGATCTCCGGTTCCGACAATGTGATCGTATCCTGTCCTGTCCAGACCATCTGGTGTTGGCCGATCTCCTAGTGGCCAAAGGAATGGCCTCTCCCTCTAACATTAATCTCAATGTTAAGGTTGTTATAACTGTCGGGCGGAAGCGCAAGAGAAGGCAAGGAGATAAGGTCCATATTTGCGTCATCTTTGATTTATATTCCTATTGCCACCTATGGCCGACTGAGCCCCTGTGAGCATGCCTTTTTCTTAATGTGTGCGAGGAAGGCCCTTCTCCCTTCACTCGAGAAATATTGTCTATGGAGTGAAAGCAGACAGGCGATCTATGGCATACCTGCAATTTTCCACTTTGAGTTTGTCATCAACACAGAAAAATCGAACTGCGTTATGTAGGATAGGGACAGAAAAACCGAACTGCGTTTCCCAATGGAACCGCCTTCAATCTCGCATGGAACTGTGAAATGTGAACTGTGTTTCCATTTCCCATTCATCACCGATATGATCAAAGTTAAATTGTATTGCTGTAATGTTTGCAAGGGCACACCATTTCCGCAAGGCCGTGGGTGCAAAGGAATAATACAATTCTTTCCTTTGATTTGGTGTTATAGGCTGACATTTAGTGATTTAGATGTAGATTTGGTTTTGGGTGAAAATTGCATGATGCCGCCTTCCTTTGGAGTGGATTCGATGCTTGATACCTTTGGAAAGTTTGAAGAAAGTGGAGATACAGGGTTATTGTGTAGCTGCACCTAAAATCTTAGTTTGATGGACAACATACTACTGGCAGTCAAGTAAGTTTCTCGAATGACAAAGGAATGGATTGGTGAATAATAGGAATGCTTCCATTCTATGCACATTCTCTTAAGCCGAGTTGGAAAGTGGTCTTAATGTTACAAGTTTTGGAGGGTTATTAGGCAGTGCTTGTGTGTTCTAATATTGCCCAACAAACGAATTGAAGGATTTTCTAACAAGAAAAGCGCGATTTGGGTGTTGGGAATTCTGGCACTCCACTTGTTATCTTACATTCTGGGCCTATGGCATACTTCTTCAATGCTAAATTCATACACTGCAAGGTTGGTATTTACGCAGGTACTAGTGTGCCATTTTTAAAATGCAGTGAGAGATCCAGTAACAACCACTGAAAACGAAGAACAGATTTCTACAAGAGAATATTTTTTTATTAGGACTCAAACGATCGATAACAGATTTGCAATTAAATTTCCACCAAGATTTTTTTTTTATTATTTTAAAATAATTCAATAGATTTTATGATCTTCCTGATCGCTCGAAGCGTAGGAAGAGAGCATACTAATTTCTTGAATTAATTTTATTTCTGCATATTAGCGTGGATGAATAATAAACACAATCAAGATTTGCGACAAAACCTCGCATTTTCTATACTCTTTTTGCAATGTCACAGGGGCGTTTAGACTTTCGGAAGACAAAGCTTTCCGATAATCAAGCTGCTGGCTTACCCGTGATACAGAAACAAGAAATAGAAATGTGATGATGAAATAGCTCTTACCGTGCCACTGAATTTATTCATTTATTCATGATGATTTATTATTTTTTTTATTTTTGAAAATAAGACTAAAAACTTTTAACGAGCTCGTTTTATTTTCCTAATCTATTCTATCTAACTTGCTTGAAAGATTTTTTATTTCCTAGGTAAAAGAATGCTTCCAATGAAGCCACCTACGGACTAAGAATTTAAAAATGCTTACATCAAGATTTAAATTTTTTACCTTATAATTTTCAAGAATGTGAGTAACCTGTCTTATTTTTGGAGTTTGTGCAAGGTTATTTTGGAACCAGTCTTCAAGATTATTCTTTTTCTCCAAAAAGTACCTGTTTAACATATTCAAATTTCTCATCTGTAGATGAATTAGTAAGAAATGGGGTGTTTTAAAACTGAATTTGAAACTAAGTAAGTATGAAAAGAAAAATAAAAAAGCTCAAATTAAACTCCTTTATGAAGATCCTGCTGTCACCAGGTTTCACAAGCTAGTCCATAAAAATAAATTGCAATAAAAATGTCTTCCTAAGTCTATCTCTAAATCATCCTCCCCGGCTATGGTGCCAAAATGTTTGGTCTAAAATGCAGATGCAAATTAGAGTTTCATTTACTATCAATCCAAAGTAAACTTCTAGGATCATCCAATATATATGGACTTAGAGACAAACTAAAGTAAGCTAGGTGAAGAAATGCCAAAGTTCCCTTACAGGAGGTCTTTCATTAGGATCTCCAACATCTATTTATTCATTTAACAAACTGAAATCTAAAGACATTGTGACAAGTGTAAGAAATATTAAGGTTCCCTTACAGGAGACTGTTCATTAATATTTCTAATCATCTTAATCAACAAACCATTTAAACTAATGAAATTAAAGCACTTAAACCTAATTCTGATTGATTGCATGAAATGTTAAAGCTCTCTTACAAGAGACTATTCATTTATATCTCAAGCATATAAATCAGAAACTTAAACTAATGAAATCAAACATTAAATAACAAATCAGATTCATTGAAGTAAACATTATTACTTTCTTACGAAAGGTCATTCGTTAATATTCCAAACATATGAACCTAATAATTTAATCTAATGAAATTCACAAACAAACATAAAATAAAAGCTTACTAAAATAAAAGTGTACTTGCTAGGCAATGGGGATCCTTCCAAGGATTCACAAGCACACGAAAAGAAAAGTCAAATGTAGAGGATCAAAGAAGCTCTGTCTTATTCATCATCAATTGCAAATTGCAATTGCAACCATTACATTGATTCTCCAATCTAACTTCTCACTACCAACCTATAAGATACTAAGATTACAAATCATGATTAAGACTACAAATCAAAATTAAGATTACAAATGCAGGAGATAACACTCCTACTTATACAAAAGATATAATAACAAACTCATAAATGTAAATCCACTATTCCTTCCTTTGACCCACATATTTCTCAACCAATGGTGACACATAACCCTATCCTCCATGATCTCCTCCATGAGGTCCATGATCTCCTCAAATTCGAATTTGAACATAGAGTGCCACATAAGGGTGCCTAGGAAGCTTCTTTTGTACCTACACATGTCAACAAACTCATTCTAATTGTTAGGTATAAGTATAATCATATTATTTTCTAAAGTTTAAACACAAACCCACTTAAAAATGTTAAGAATTAATAAACTTTGGAAAAGCATAGTTATAACCCAATGATGAGGTAAATGTAATGATGTGGAGGTGGAATGAAGGTGACATGAAGGTAATATGGAAGTAATGTGAAGGTATTGGTGAATAATGGAGTGAGAATAGGGACTATTTTGAGGCCCAACAATCTCCATGATGTTGAAGCCTTCCCATCTAAAACTAATCTCAATCCTGTGAAGTAATAGGGAAATCCTACCTCACCATATCATGAAGGCCTCCGAAAACCCCCATGTGTCAACCCAAGAGTGAACTTGATTACCCTCAGCGATGATTCTACCCATCACAGGAAAGAGCGATCTATCAACCAACTAAATCCCTAGATCCCATAGCCAAGTTGGAATTTCACAACTCTCGATCCCCATTGATTGTTGTTGTGAACTGTTGTTAGCTACTGAAACCCATTCATGCCTCGTTTTTGATTCCTATATGTAATAAGTAGATGGACACCAAGCAATAATAATCATCCCCATACATGACAAACAACTCTGCACCTGCCCTATCATAGAACGAGATATGTTATCCTGTCTCTTGATAATGTACTCGGATGCTACTTGGAGCTTAGACATCCTCCTATAAATCAAGTCTACCATCCATTGTACCTCATTATCATGTAATGGCTCGGAATGTCCTGCCGATAGTACATCATGCAACTCCCTCACAATAATCTCCCTAAGTGTGAACTCGGGGGTTGAACATATGCTACCTCGGGGGTAAACCATGCTATCCCTAAGCTCGTACCAATAAGCTTGCACACCAACCATAAGCCTCAACTGTAAAGTCTCCCTCCTGTCCATGTTGCATTGCATCTCATCTGAGTACCTTGGTTGAGCCTCCCATATCCTACTTACCATACTGAGAGCATCAAAGGGAAACAACCAAACCCATTATGACTATGAGCAATACTAGAGAGTGATAGGTTTGTGGGTCCCTAAGAGTGTGATAAAAATCCCATATGGATACTCAAAGGTAATATTATGGATGTCCCCTATCCACCTTGGTATACTGATACCTCAATCGAAGACCACTCTCTGTTGAAAACAATGTCCTCAAGTGCTCATTTGTTCCCTCCTAGATCCTGGGTAAGACAAACCAAATAGTGTTTGTAGTATCCCCATCAGGAGATCTCTCCAGAAGCAACACTCTAACAACCTGCTACACAACATCATACACTCATTCATAGAGATATGTACCCCCACACTCCTTTGCATAATATTGAGCTCTATGGCACAAATTTCTGTACCACTAGACACCAATGTGTGAAAATTCCAAGATCTAAACAGATCTAATAAATCCTACTGCAACAACTGAGTGTACTTCTCCTATTAAGTAAATTACATTACATAATTAATGTAGATATGAATTATTGAAGCAACTACTGAAGTATCCTACACTAAAATTGATTCAGAAACAAGGAAACTAGATATGGAAATCATTCACACATATGACAAAGTTGTTTTTGGACTAATGTCCCCAGAAAAACCCAATGCGAGAAAACCGGTGCAACAGATCTGAGGGTTTTATTATTAAGCAGTAGCAGTGTCTGAATACATATTTGAATACCCTCAAGGGTTATTCAATTAAAGAGAGAAATATTGGCAAAAGAATTTTTGAGAAATACCTCACTCAATCACTGAGTTTCCGGCTGATCCGGTTGAGGGAAAACTTTCCTTGGGGAGGCTTTGCGTAGCCTATGCGCAGTCCCAGTGTTGCAACTTGCAGCCTCTTCATCACCCCCTTCTAGGCTCACCGTTCAGCCCTAGACAAGTTTTTTTGCCTCTGTGAATGCTAAGGAACATCCTCCAAGTGCCACTTTACAGATCCCAGCCTCCGAAACTGATCCACTAGCAAATTCCAAAAACCCTTCCTTCTGCCTTTAAGTGAGCTTATGAAGTAACTGTGTCAGAAGCTTTCCTTCTGCGCTGGATAGGCTAGATCACCTCTGCCTCTCTCTCACTGATGCTCCAATGGACTGATAAAATATTTATCTTTGGATGATATCTCTGTCCCTCACTGCTCAGATCTCTAGTTTGAATTTCTCAACAAACCATGCCCCAAAAATTTTAATCTTAAATCAATTCAGCGTCTCTATGCATTTCCAAATGACCCTCAAGCCTTACTTTTATAATCTTCTTGTTGACAAATCAACGACCTAAATTAGATTTCTAATTGATGGCTAATATTAAAACATGACTTGATCTTCGTTCTCTAGAAGATTCACACTCTGTTTTATGAATACCCTTTAATTATTTAATTTCCCTAAGTTTAGACTTAGGGTTCCCATTCAGAAACTAATTATTTTAATAAAACATGAACTGAGTGGAATTTCCACAAACAGTTTTTGGGTTCTTTGGAATACAAGTATCTAAGCCTCCACACCAAATTTGAGACTTAGAGCACTTTCTGATGCTACAAAAATAAACACTCCCTCTTAGCGAGGAAAGTGCTCTAGCAATAATGCCTGCTACATACTGCTCGGTCCCTGAAGCATCCTTCGCGCTGTTGAAGTCCTTCATACTTCTACTGTTGATCATGGGCTCTTGTAGCAATTTATGATCCATGAGGTGGGCTCCTCAAGGATCCTGCCCAACTGAAGTTCAAAGAACTACATCTCAATATCACTCCACTTCCCAATAGCAGAAACGTGGGCACTCATGGACACCTCATCCTCCTCAATTCTCGCGGTTGCAACCTTCAGGTCAGGCTTCTCATATTTGTTTTATTTTCTTCAAGGGACACTGAGATGCATAGTGGCCCATCTCGCCACATATGAAGCACTTGACCTTTGAAGCATCACGCTTTATTTTCCATTGTGTTTGTTATCCCTTTGATGCAAGGGTTGCATTCTCCTCTTCCTCCATGGATTTCGATCCGCTTCCACTGCTGCCATCAAGTTTTCACTTGATGAGGTCTCTCCTCAGCTCTTCATCCTGAAAAACTGCCCACAACTGCTCCCAACTCGGTAATGCTACCCGACCCAGTATTCTCTGGACAACCACCTGTCACTCCTCCATGACACTGTTAAGGGCCATGTGTACCATGGTTGCAGCTGTAGGTGTAGCACCTACTGCCAACAACTAATCACGAACCCCCTAAAAACACATAAGGTATGAAACCATGCGCTCCCCTTTCTGCATCTAGATCATATGGAGCTTCTACTCCAAGTACAACTTCCACTACTAGGAATGTCCCTCAAATAGGTCATGCGAAGCTACCCACATCTCTATGGCAGTATTATTGCCAGCCACATGTGAGACAATGTGATCCTTGATACCATCAAGGAGCAACCTCTTTTCCTTCGCCATTTCAACCTTGTACATCTTATTTTGATATTGATATGTAGGTGCAACTACCACGTTATCCATGAACACCTTCAAATCATATTCATCTGGAAGGAACATAGCCCATTCCTTCCAGATCATATAGTTGGAGGAGCTCTCCAACTGATCTTAATCACAAAGTTCGTGAGATGCCGTATCAACTGAAAAAAATGTCAAATATGCTCCCTCTTTCTCCCCACTGTGCAGTCCCTGGTAGGCTTACGCACTCCTTGGTGGAGTTGTAAGTTTTGTGGCTCCTCTACTGCTCAACTATTGAGAAATGTTGATTTTTCTCGGCAAGGAAATCACTGAGGAAGAAATTCCCCAAATATGTGTCCCTCTAATTCCTTCTGACGCTTTCTGCTCAGCAACAACTTCAGAAAAATTTTTCCCTTTGTCTTCTACGTGGAGGCTTTACACAGCTCCCTCTACCACAATAAAAACTCGAATTAGAATTCCTACCTCTCTGTCGACTCACTTAGAGAGAGACAACCTCGAAGCTTCAGCCCTCTTGGCTAGATATGTGTAATCCCTCTGAGGATTCGTTCTGTTTCATTGCAGAAAAAACAACCTTCACTTCAAAAATCAGATCTGTCCTTCTTGTTTCACATCAATTCTCTGATACCATGTGAAAATTCCAAGTTATAAACAGATCTAATCAATCCTACTGCAACAAATGAGTGTACTTCTCCTATTAAGTAAATTACATTACATAATTAATTCAGACCTTAATTATTGAAGAAAATACTGAAGCATCCTACACTAAAATTGATTCAGAACAAGGAGACTAGACAAGGAAATCATTCACACATATGGCACAGTGTTTTTTGGACTAATGTCCCCGAAAAAACCCAATGCAGGAAAACCCTGTGTAATAGATCTGAGGGTTTTATTATTAAGCAGTAGCAATGTATGAATAAATCTATGAATACCCACAAGGGTTATTCAGTTAGAGAGAGAAATATTGGAATAATAATTTGTGGGAAATACCTCACTCAATCACTAAGTTTCCAGTTGACCCGGATGAAGAAAAACCTGCCCTGGGGAGGCTCTGCGCAGTTCCAACACTGCAAATTGCAGCCTCTACGTCACCCCCTTCCAGGCTCAACATTCATCTTGAGCCAATTCATTTTTTCTTTGTGGATGTTGAGGAATAGCCTCTCGGTTCCACTTTCCGGATCCTGGCCTCCGAAATTGATCCACTAGAAAATTCCAAAAACCATTCCTTTTACCTCCGCGCAGCTTCTGCGTGAGCTTACGCAATCACTTTGTCAACCCCTTTCCTTTTGTGATGGCTAGGCTAGTTCACCTCTGCCTCTCTCTGACTGATGCTCCATCGGACTGAGAAAATCTTTCTCTCGGATGTTATCTTTGCCCCTCAGTGATAAGATATCTAGTTCGAATTTCTAAGCAAACCACGCCTTAGAAATTTCGATCTTAGATCAATTCAATGTCTCTATGTATTTCCAAATGTCCCTCGGGCCTTCCTATTATAATATTATCGTTGGAAAATCAACAACCCATATTAGATGTCTAATCGATGGCTAAGATTAAAACATGACTTGATATTTGTTCTCTAGAAGATTCACACTCTGTTTTATTAATACCCTTTAATTATTTAATTTCCCTAAGTTTAGACTTAGGGTACCCATTAAAATAATTAATTATTTTAATAAAACATGAATCGAGTGGAATTTCCACAAACGGTTTCTGGTTTCTTTGGAATACAAGTATCTAAGTCTCCACACCAAATTTGAGACTTGGAGCACTTTATGATGCTACAAAAATCAACACAACACCCACTGTCATATCCCCCAGTATCATTTGGTATCCCAAATATGCCAATGCATCCACCACTCTTCTAGTGAATCCACCATGATGTGAGTTACACCTCCTCATCTTCCTTTTAGTCCTTAGTGGCCTAACTTTGCACATGCTAATGGGAATAACACTACTATGTTGATCCTTGGTAAATCCTATGTCCAATATACTAATGAGAGATCACCATGTCCATACAATGCCTTTTTTGGTTGCATGTTGATTCCACCCCCTCCTAACATCTCCTACCAAAGTATGCTAATAATATTGCGCCAGCATACACCACTAACATGCCAAGACATCTCACGAGCTATGCCTTCCCCTCGATAAATCCAACTTATCACTATTAATGTACAAGCATGTGATGAAGACCTGAAAGTGTGCATGCGATCAGGCACCAGATCCATAACACTTCTAACACCATAACTAATAAAGTCCATGACGTGAGAGGGAATCCCACCTAGATCCCAACAATAGTTTGGCCCTCAAGCCCCTCTAGTAACCCACAACCTCTATTGAACTATAGCCATGGATGTATCCAACCACCTAGCCCGATCCATCAGGTAAAAGCTTAATACCTCTTTCCATCCGAAGCCAAAGGAGGGATCAAATTCACAATATCCCGTGTACATAACAAGTCCTCAATAATGATGTTGTGCCATACTCAGCTCATGTCGCTCAATCCTACTGACTTGGTCATCTCCTATGGTCTGTTTATATAAATCTACCTCTCTTTATCCAATGCATATAAGTGATATAATAATGTTGAAAGACCTGTTAGCATGCCTTTGAAGTGAATTTTGATAAAGTTCCAACATGTGCTCTCTTTGATATCCCTCATCACTGGCTATCCCGAAAGGCGATTGTGCATCCTCCTCCATCGCAGGCTCAACATGAGCCTCTAATTTCTCCTCCATATAAAACCCATCATACAAAACATCCTCACCAGTCAGTTGTAGTTGGCTGTCGTCTGGAAGCTATGTCATGGATCTGGATACCTATGTGCCTAATAGCATCTCGTCAATGGATGGCCCTATTGGTGTGTGCTCCACTCTCTCTGTCATTGTCTCAACCTATGCCATCAATGTAATCTCTAATAATGGTGACTCTGGAGTCACACTAATCTAATCTATGGATTCTTCACAACCACTAGTGTCCTCTACCTCTTGCTCAACCTCCTCCATCGATTCGCTCTCAGGAAGCACCTTCATGTAGGGGGTATTTACCTTAGCACATTAATATGATGATCCCGCTCCTGATCTATGTTTCTCCTTCAAATGGAAAACTCCCCAAACGACATATCCCTCCCGATCCTGAGATCCAACACATCATACTCATAAATACCCTCTATGAAATACCTCATCAAATCTGCAAATGTGTATGACTCTCTCTCCCTCTCGGGTTCACTCAAAAAATGAGGCATGGTAGGACGACTATACAGGCCACATGTATGGATGTTTTTCTTCATGTTGTTCTACTTCGATCGATCTCCAATGAGATGAAGATGGCTCTGGCTTATCCCCTTAATGCTACTCAATTGGGCCATTATTTATTTTAGTTTCTCATTGTTTCTGTTGATTTTCTCCATGATCCTCTATGTACTCCATCTTTCTTGCGTCACTGGAATGTTCATAGTTTCACCTTTCACTGCGCATGCATACCTACACCTCCATGATCTTGCTAGCTTCCCCACAGCTGGGAAAGATCACGCTCTGATACCACTTTAATATTCATAATGGAAAAATGATAGTAATACCAAAATAATGTACAAAGAACAACAAAATAGACAAGGAATCACAACCCAAATCATAACACAATAGATACCAGTAAAAGATTCTGAGCCATTTTATTATATTTGTTATTATTTATTCGTTATTGTATTTTTTAAATTTTTTTATTTCGAATTTCAATATAAAATACTTATAAAAACAATTAAAAAATACTAATATTACTTTATTGGCACTCACCCTGAATGTCATGCTGCTAGGAGCAATGGTGCCGAGGGTGCCCTTGTCAGGGTTGTGGTCAATTGTTGTGGCGTAAACTGTGTAGACTAGGGTGTCACTTTGTGTGAATTCGAAAAAAATAATTACTCACCAATATAGTGATCTTATTCAATTCCTTAAACCTAGTAATCAAGCCTCATTATAATTTTTGTGTACCCTATTTATCATCATATTTGTATTGTTTATCTTGTGCAGGTAGCCAATGTTGAAATTTTAGCACCTCTTGTTGCAAGTGTGTTGAATATATTGTTGAGACGAGTCTAGGTGAAATAAAAATGGTGGAAGGTCGATTATAAGTAGGGTTTGTGGCCAAGAGGGACTAGCCTCAGTAGAAACACTTGGTATTGTACAATAAGAGTGGATAAAAGGAGGAGCACACTCATCCTAGTTGCGGCTTAAACTGGTGCTTCTCGAATTAATGGGAATCCTCCATCATCTTGAAAAATCTTCCACTAGACTAGTCAGCAACACTGTTGCGACAGGAGCCTTCGCATCTAATCCTTAACCAAGTCCACCGACCTTGAAACATCAAAGTTGGTTCAAGCCATTGATTTTATTGATTCAGTGTCCAAGTAAGCATGGGCTACGAAACTACCAATGGCATGTCCCTACTACAAGAATGACCAAAGCCAAATCAAAATAACATATCTCTCCTTACCATCCAAAGTCTCCAACAACGAGAACGTGTCTTATATGTAGGTTTCTAGCAGAGGCTTCTAGCTTGCTTGCTGTCCCCAACGGGCAGACTTGGCCTTGTTAAGTTTCTCTGAACACTACTTTATATGAACCCAACTGTGAACCCCTACACGAACCTACTGAAGCTTCACGCAACTGTCGGCCTTCTCAACGGCTTCCCTCGCCTTTACACGGCCTTGGCGTCCCTCACTTTTTTCGCGAACCTCGGGCGAACTTATGGCGAACTTTCAAGCAATGCAAGTATCTTAACAGCAATATAAACTCAGAGTGACAGTACTCAAAAATGCGGAATGATGAAAAATTTCTCTCTTTTATTAATAGCAGAATGCTTTACAGATTGATATGGATTCAAGCGTCTGTATCAGAGATCGACTGTAATGGCTTTTACCGGAATTATGATACTCATAAAGAGCGATCGTTACCGGAGGCTTTCTGGCCAATTTACAGACTCTGCCTCAGAGCTTTACTTATGCACACAAAATATAAACACACAGACTAACTCGACCTAAAGAACTGGCCACTTTAGGTTCTGATCTATGCCGAGCACATAGACCCACAGGCTTCTCAGTTTTCCTAAGGACTGTGAGTCAAGACTCCGTGATGCAAGCAGATCGCGAATATTGCGTAGATGCAGAGCAGGGAGCAAAACTCGGACTCTAAAAACACAAAGACTCAAACTCCAAATGCCGATGGTTGTGAATGAGCCTTACCGTTCCTTATATAGATTGGAAAGGGGGACAAGCATTCCTGTAGACCATCTGATTATTGAAACTTGGCAAGCGGATCATCGTTTTCGGGTAACACCGAGAGGTGACATCCGCACGGAGATTTGAATTACCGACACATACATATGAAAGTGGGTGTATGTACACTGTGGATGCCTTTAAGTGCAAGGCCTATGAGGAAACAGAATAATTTAATACAGAGGAGATACTTTTCGGATAGATGAAAAGCCTCCGTGAAAAGCTCTGTCACTATGGACCTGTGACTAGGTACCATTATTACACAAGGAAAGCCCTTTTAGTGGGGCTCCCAAGGACCACTTGTACTGGCAGATGTCACCGGCGGATCCAAGATTGTAATATCAGGATATCTTAGATTATAAAACTCATCATCCCATGCCTTGGTGTAGATACGTCGGACGATCATAGGTTTGTTAAGGATGATTTGGTGCTTGATCTTGGTCATGACAAGCCACTAATAGTGCATCTGCATGTAGGATTTTAATATGGGATTTATCATTTTAAACTCAAGTCCTGCAATTTCTCCTACTTTCTGACAGGGATAGTGGAAGCATTCTCCTGCTGGGCCTTCGAGACAATCAGTAAAAAACCTACGGCAGTAGGTTTCATAATAGTTTGGATCCATACTAAAAGGACTAACACCATAATGATGCCACCAGTCAGATAACCAAGGTACAACAGGTTCTCGTGAATTTATCCAAGTAGGAGCAAATTTCAACCTATTGTAGTGGGTTTCTCCTCGACCATATTTATTTAATAGGTCCCACCACAGCCTCCTGTATCCTACAAAATCATAAACAATGTCAGGAAAAATAAGGATTGGATTGTTTTCTGGCCATGTTTGAAATTTCCCGCTTGTATATTGGCCAGGATTCCTTGTCCTGTTTATGGTATAAGACTTATAGTAAACTTTTGATCTATCTCCACCACCAGTACAAATGACGGAGAGGTCCCAAAAGTCTTGTGAGAGTGACCGTTTTGCTTCTTCTGAAGCCATCATGCTATGTGAATACATCATGTCATGTATCCACCGGCTTCCTTTAGGGTACACCCTCCTCTCAGGTACAAAATGCTGGATGTCATTATGACTCTGTAGATTTGCATCGAGCACTTGTGTGTTTCGGAGTTGCCAGGTTGGCCTCCATTTTTCTGCATAAACAGGCCATGATTCTTCATCTGGAATATATCTGATTTCTTCTCTTTGATTGGCTTGATTCCATTCTGTAAGAATGACCATACAATGTATTTCTTCTTTCTCAGGATCATTCTTCTGTTCTTGGTGCTGGATATATTATCTACTCAGAAAATCTGGAAGACAATTATCAGAACCCCTAATATGTTCAACTTTAAAATCAAAATATGCAAAGAGAGCTTTCCATCTAGCAAACTTTGCATCTTCTGGGTTCTTTATTACTTTAGTAATAACTTTCTCCAGGGCCTTTGCATCATTTCTGAGCAGAAAATGTTTATTAGCAAAATGAATTGAAAATTTACTAATACAATTCCAGGCTGCCTTTACCTCTTTCTCAATTGGAGCATAATTCAACTCTGCCTTGCTCCAAACACCAGAAACAAACTGGACAACCTGTTCTTGCTCTTTGGGTTGTGTAAGAGTTGGTATTCATGCATTAGTACATCCGGGTGTTGATGCTTATGTGCTTGCTACTGTGAGAGATCTGACGCACAATAAGTATACAGATTCTTTAGGAAGATTTCTAACCTTGGATTTGATTTCTTTCACTGCCTGAGTACATTTTTCTGTCCAAGGTTTGGGATTTTTCCTGAGTCTCTAATTGAGCAGAGACCTATCAATGGCACACAAAGGATATAAACTGCTAACATAATTTAAACATCCTAAGAACCTCTGCAATTGAGTTTTGTCAAGAATGACATCAGGAAACTTGTCAGCAAATTCAAGTGCATGATTCTGAATAGAAATTTCTCCATTTTCAATCTTGTGCCCTAAAAACTTAATTTTAGTCTTGCAGAGTTCCATCTTTTTCTTACTCAAGACTAAACCATTTCTCTGGACCAACTTCATAAAAATCTTCAGGTGCCTGAAGTGGTCTTGCAAATTCTTGGAAAAAATGAGCAGATCATCAATATAGGAAAGTAACCATTCATCATAGGGTTTAAAGATGGATTCCATTACCTTCTAAAACTTTGAAGGCACATGTTTTAGACCG